>CAKNYM010045374.1:33573-44055 GCA_932195095.1 Andricus curvator
AGGAAATGAGAGTCGCGTTACCTTCATTGGGGAAAAATAAATGTTTCATCCATAAAACAATTAGTACATAAATTAATCAAAAATTCTTAGCAAACTTGAGATATACGCTAAGCCGAAAATATAATAGTTAAAATCCAAGATTTTATTACTTTAATTATTAATGATAATTCTCGTCATACCAAAACATTATATTCTAACAGCCCCTACAAGCATACCTTGCGAAAAAATCTTCACATTGTACCATGTAAAATCATTTTTTCTAGAATAAAGCACTGATGAGGACCCCCACCTGGGTCGAAACGTCTGTTTAACTTGTAAAAAATCAAGCATTTCTTATTTCTGGATCCTAAAGCCAATCACAACATCAACTACGAAGAATCTGTTACTAATATATAACAGGTTGATGGAACTGCTATGTCACTAAAATATCACACGTGTTCCAAGAACGGAACATAAAGGTCACGTTGTTCTGTAGCGCTGTTACTGTGAAGATGTGTAGCAGTTCTAGAATTCTGTGATGTAACTAATATAGAACAGAGTGATAGAACTGTTATGTCACTTGAAGGTCACACTTTTCCCAAGAACGGAACATAAAGGTCACATTTTTCTGTAACGCTGTTACTGTAAGGATATGTAACAGTTCTTTCATACTGCAGTGTAACTGATATAGAACAAAGTGATAAAACTGTTATGTCACTAGAATCTCACACGTGTTCCAGGAACGGGATATAAAGGACACACTGTTCTGTAACGCTGTTACTGTAAGGATATGTAACAGTTATGAAATTGGGTAATGTTACTAATATAGAATAGAGCGATAGAACTGTTACGTCACTAGAATGTCACACGTGTTACAGAAATGGAACATAAGGGGCATACTGTTCTGTAACGATCTTAGATCAGAGTTGTGCCGACGGTCGTGCGCAGTCAGTTACTTGAACTGGATAAGAATACGCCGACAATAGGGGACAATGTCTAAAATCAAGAAATAATGAATATATTCCTGAGATTACCCTGGCTTCTTCAGCGAAAAAGCATGGCCGAGATTTTGTCATGAACGGTCAAGCAGTTCGATAGCGCAATTGGCTAAGGCATCGGCTAGGTACATTCGAGTTAGGTAGTTTAGGTAGGGTTCGAATCCCCAGTGAGTACGATTTTTCAACGGGTTTGAGCGTGTGATTATATGTATAGAGGACCGTTCGTGAAATTGTGTTATTTAAAATATGAAGTAAGTGCAGCAATAATGCAAAAAACATTTTTTTGTTACATACCCTTGTAACACTGTTATATAATTGTTACAGAACGATCACAGAACAAATTTACATAGTAACACAGTTACATATGTGTTACAACATTATTACAGAACAATGTTCCTCTGTAACCCTGTTCCTAAATTGTTCTAAAAATCCTTTTTGGAATATAACGCTGTTACAGAACGATTACAAAACAAATTTACATCGTTACATTGTTACATATGTGTTATGGCACTGTTACAGAACAATGTTCCTTTGTAACCCTGTTCCTAAATTGTTCTAGAAATACTTTTTGAAATATAACGCTGTTCCAGAATTGTTACAGAACTATTGCAGAACAAATTTACATGGTAACACTGTTACATATGTGTTACAGCTCTATTACAGAACATGGTTATTTTGTAACACTGTGCCTAAATTGTTCTAAATATATTTTTTTACATATAATGCTGTTCCCGAATTGTTACAGATCTCTGACAGAACATGGTTCCGTATAATAGCGTTATAGAACTGCTACATCCATTTGGGAACGACATTACTCGGACCATGGTCTAAGTATGTTCTTAACCTGTTACAGAACCTGTTCTTTTCCGTTCTAGAACTGTTACATCACAGTTATATAACAGTGTCTGCTGGGTTATGCCTTAATTTTCTATTAAAAATAGTTTCTCAAATATTCAAGCATTGGAAAAAATTCTAGCTCTTTCTAATGCTATGGATTACTCAGAAGCGGCAGAGGACGAGTCTTCAACAGAAGGCAATGACGAGAATCAATCAGAGGGAGAACAAGGAGGTAGAATTAATTTTTCGCTCACTTTTTAATTCTTTTCAAATTCAAGTTTTTGCATTCGAATGCTCAATTATACATTTGAATTGAACATTTTAAAGTTGTTCAATTAAAAAAAAAATATTTGTATAATGAAATATTCTGACTTCAAAAGTTTATTATTAGATTTTAAGATAGTAAAAAAAACTTAATGAATCTCGTGACGCTGGAAGGGAGGGTTTGAGGGACCGTCACGATTTGTCACTCCGGAGGGGGTAGGGTTTTTCTAAACGTCACGTAACAAAATTAATTGAATGAAATTGCTTATTCGTTTTATTTTTCGTCAATTTATTATATTGAGTGCGAACACAATTTCTTTTTAAATTTATTTTCTTAAAAAAAATGATTTTATTTGAATATTATTAATAACTAGCGATATTATATGTGCGCTACAGCGTGCGGGAAACATTGTATTGTCAATTAATAAAATAAAAAAATAAAACAATATTACTATGATTGCAAAGTTAAATTGTACATATGAATCATTTAAAAATAAATTGAATTGCAATGAAATTGAAATGTTCACGTGAGAACATTATTATTTTATTATGCCATTAAGCCATTTCCCTTGCGGGGCAGGCATGATTTGCTCGCTTGGAAAAATATCGAATAATTCGACTTTGAATACCTAGTTCTTGCATGATTTTATTTTTACGGCAAATTTTTTCCCCAGAATAATTTGGAAATGGGCTTAGTAAATTAGAAAGCTAATATAAAAATATTCAGTTATTAATACTTTCTTGAAATTTTTTAAATATTCTACCATTTTCAATTTTTAAGATTTGAAAGATGTAAATTTTCAATTTTAAATGCTATAAATCTGAAATTGTACCATTTTTCAGCAATTCGAATAAAAAAATGTTCAATTCTAAGCGTTCTAAATTTGGAAATGGTCGACTTTTACTTTGCCAAATAGAATAATTTTCAATTTTAAATGAGGGGTATAGTTGAAAATGCAACAGTTAAATTTTGTAGACAATTTGTCGATTGAAAATTCAAATGTTGAATTTTGTAGAAAATTTGTTTGTTCAAATTCCACTGTTGAATTTTTAGAGAATAAATCGGCATGGATAAGAGCTTATGATAAAATATTATATCTAGAAGATTTACAGAGAGCCCAATAATCCTCTGCTTTAATACTTTAAACCTCAATTAACCTTACGAGAAGGACCTCAGAAATTTTTAACTCTGTCAAGAACACCACTCGGTTTTATCAGAATTATAGCGCAATTAAGATTAATAAATAAGTTCATACCTAGACTTATAATCAAGAATAAAACCTGCAGTTTGAATATTGATGGTTATTGTATCTACTGTCATGAGAATTGTTTTAATACAGAACCTGTGTACCACCTTTTAGTAGAATGTCAATTTTTTAATACTGTAAGATTTTCATCTATACGCGAAAGTAGGGATATGTGTGAGATAAGGAATGCCTGGCTGAATATGTTAGATAACCCTGAAAATAATTCTATCAAAAAAATTATTATTTTTGTTAGTAAAGGTTTTTTGATTTGCTTTCGTTATAAGTACGGTTCTTCATCGCTGGGGTAATGTTTACCATCAACCTTTAATTTTAGTTTTTGTTTCTATTAATTAGAATAACAGTTATAGAATTGAACTGTAACCTATTTGTATGAATCGGATGATTCTCAAACAAATAAAGCACTATTACAAAATAGTTGAATTGTCAAATAAAAAGAATACATTTTTTAATTAAAAATGAAATAATGGAATTTTCAGTTTAAAAAATCAATTTTCAACAAACAAAAAGACGAATTATTCTGTTTTAAAAGTTTTCAATTCAAAGTTGTTTAATTTCAAACGCTTCCAGTTTGAAATAATTTAGTCTTAAAAGTTCAAACCTGAGAGCTGAATAAGTAAAGTATAACATTGTTTAATTCACAGTTTTGAAATATTTAAAAACGGGAAAGTCATACAACTTTATATAATATTTGAAATAATTCTGAATTTTTTATATAATAACCTAAAAAGGATAAAGAATCCACTCATGCTTAAAATTAAAAAAGGTTACCTAATTATAATAGATTTAAGAACTTTCATTATTTTCACTAAAACCACTGAAACTAATCGCAGAAGTCAACAAGGTTCTTTATTTCAAAACTATCATTTACCAATTATTAATTTCATTTTATTGTACAATTTTGCAGATTCAGTTCAAAGATTTCTGAAAATCCGAATTAAAAGAATTCAAAGCTTTTCAGTTATTCAGAAAATTCAAGGATTTCATTGAATTCAGAGAGTTTCATAGATTTTAGAGCATTTAACGAATTTGAGGAATTTCAGGAATTCGGAATACTCCAGGAATTCAGAATATTCCAGGAATTCAGAATATTTCAGGAATTCAAGGAATTCAGAATATTCGAGGATTTCAAGTAATTCAGAGAAATAAACGATTTTAGAGAATTCAAGAAATTCAAAGATTTTCAGTTAATCAGGGAATCTGCCAAATTTTCATTGCTCTAAATATAAAAGCCGTAATTAATAAAAAAAGAAATGAAAATTGTTTATGCCATGTTGTTAATGCTGTGAATTTTTAGTTTTATAGGCTTTAAATTTGATATTGTACCATTTTTTAGTAATTCAAATCAAAAAATTTCAAATTTCAAACGTTTTAAATTTTAGAATCGTCCATTTTTATGTTCTAAAGTTGATAATTTTTAGTTTTAAATGCTAAGTAGTGAAATTATTCAACTTGGTAAGTCTAAGAATACATTTATTTTTATTTTTATAGCCTCGAAGACCTTAAAAGTGTACAATTAAATAAGTATTCCCAATTTACCGGTCATTTAATGTCAAAGACTTTGAATTGGGATTTATTCAATGATTTAAATATTTTAATTTAAAATGATTTAATTTCAAACGTTTATTCAAGTAATTGAGGACATTTCAGGTTAAAATTAATTATTTAACCAATCATTGGTTTGAATTTGTTTTTCAGCTATAGAATATAATTATTTTCAAACGAAGCAATGTTCAAATATTTAAAAATGAAACCAAAACAATTTTCAAGGTTTCGATATATGCTTTTAAATAATATAATTCCAAATGTTTGATGCTGCAAGCTGATCAACAAGACAATTTTTTTCAATTTACAGTTTTGAACAATTTAAAAAAAGGGAAACTCATAACACTTTCATGATACTAGTGTCACGTCCCGCGACTTTTATAATAATAATAACTAATTATAAACAATAGATTATAACTACATAACATTTATATTCAATATATTATAACTACATAACATTTATATTCAATAATAAAACAACAAGCTGAAAGATCATATCCAATATCCAATTATTATTGTCAAAATCATATTATAAACAAACCTAACATTGTTAAGATCATTCGCGAATATCAGATTTGTAACGAACAACGCAATAGATCAAGATGAGCTGTACGCATCAACTTTCGCACAACAAACAGGCATACGCTAATCAAGAAGACACAAATTAATCAACAAGCTAACCAGAAAAGCTAGCTGCATTTTGTTTCACATACGCTTACAAAATGCTGGTACCTATAGCACTTACATAGCACAGTAAACGAAAATAAGCGATACACATAAAATTCTCGCCTGTTCAACACAAGAAATGGGCACACAATAATCAACGGACCATAAATTAATCAACGAAGCAGTCATGAAAACTAGCCACATCTTCAATCCTATACGTTTTCAAATGCTGGTACGTACAGCACATATACAGTACATTAAACTAAAATGAGCGGGCTACATAAAATTTGCAGAACTAACACAGCCATCAAACACACATTAATTGAAGATCTAAAAAATAATCAGCAAGCCAACCCTAAGAACAGACCAGATTTTCAGTCCAATACATTTACAAAATGCTGGTACCTATACTACTCATCTACATGATTTAAGCATCTTGACCTACTTATGCCTATGCAACGGACACCAGCTTCTTCGATACAAAAGCAATAAATATCTCAATCGAGATGGAAGTTGTAGGAGGGTGACTCTCTCACAAAGAACACACGCAAACTTATGCCCTTCTACGCATTAGAATATCTCAGGCTTTGTCATCTAGGAAGGGATACCATATATTTTGGTAACTGCCCCATTCTCCATATTTGGGCACATCACGATTCCTCATCGCTGATTGGCTATCCTATTAATTAACCTTCTTATCCCTACCACTCTTAATTATCAACACTAATTGGAACCATGATGAATCCCTACTTCTAATACCACTCACCCCTATGGCAATCTTAGGAGGGATCTTGTGTATAAATACAGCAGATTTGGAAGCAGAAGATCAGTTTAGTCAGTTTCAGTTTAGGCAGTTCATCAGTTTACTTAGAACAACAACCCAGTACAACAATAAATCGTCGAAACTCTAAACTCCGGTCCAAGACACTCGGCCCGTCAACAAAGTAACATCGGTGTGTCTTCAGTTTAACTTCTGTGCGAGAACTTCGAGTCTGAATACAAAAGAGCACCTGCCACAAACGAACAACGGGGCCAGATCCACTGACCTGGTCACCTCAGCCTCCATTCTTCGGTACTCACCCCCTACGGGTCCCACATAGGGGACCGTACATCAAAAGGCGAGCCACTTTCCTTTTCAACCAGCAAGAGGGTGAAATAAACGTCACACAAAAATAACGTAAGTACTAAATTATCTAATTTTCTTTACTCTATTGTTTGATTAACTAGTCATCCCTATTTAAGGTGGACTAGAAACAAAGAGTACTCCAGCTGCCTCATCTTTTGATCTTTCAATTCAAACTTTTTATTTTATTTTCAAATGACTAAATAGATCTCAGTTCATTTATAAAACTAAAGTTCATGGTTAATTGATTTGTTTTGTAATGGTAGTTATCCTCATCCCAGCTTTCTAGTTTACACTAGAATCTAAAACGAGGAACCATCATTTAAATTAACAAAATATAAGGTAAGTTATGTTCATTAAGACGTAACATACCTCGTATATTTTTGGTGCATCGGCCTTGGAAATTATAAACTACCAATACAGAAATAAATTCAAATTTTTTTTTCTCTTCTAATTTAACGTAAAATCAATTTCAAATTAAAACAATTCAAAACTTTCCTCATCCACTACTTTCAAAATGTATCTTAAATAACCTACACAAATTACCTGTTCTACTTGTGCTTTGTAGCAGAGTATCCTGCCTGTCCTATGTAGCAGGCCATTATTTCCAAAAAATCCTCCTGAATCTACCTGTCAAAAACTAGCTATCCTGCTTGTGCTTTGTAGCAGAGTATCCTGCCTGTGCTTTATAGCAGGGCATTCATTCCAAAATTCACCTAAAGTACCTTAGAAATATGTGTGGTTAAAAACTCTATTAAAAAATTGAAATATAAAAAAACTTTACAATTAAAAAAAAACAACAGAAAAGCACTGGAACTCAAACTTCGAATTACTTCAATCCATTACTTGTCTATGATATTTATTTCTTTATGATATAAAACTATCTATATTATTTCTCTGTGATATGAACCTGTCTATATTATTTCTCTGTCAATGATTTTTACCTGCCTGTTATATTTACATGTATGTGTCCATATTTATAAGTTATAATACGTGTGTGAACAACTAACCCAAAAAGTGCCAAACTATACGAAAAATCAAGAAATGAAAAATTATAAATTCCCGCCCCTGGTTTAAACACAAACTTTGAAAAACGCGTCACGAGAAATCAAACACAAAAAGACCCCGCGTTAGCAGAAATAGTAGAAAATACCCAAAATCTTCCTTCGCGAACAAGAAAATCTCTAAGCTATAATCAAGAAAACTTAGAAAAACAAAACTCACCGATAGTCCAAAGATTAAAAGATACTACTGTCATTTATGCTTCAAACTCAAATTTCGAACAAAACGAAACATTAGGAAACGATACCTTTCTAGATGAAACTTTAACAAACAGCAGAATAAACTTTAGAGCAAACTCCACTGTTGCACATTCAGAAAAATCAGTAGAAACAAACTCTGTAGATAACCAAGAGAATTCCAAAGAAAAATCAGTCAACTCATTTTCAAACTCAATTCCCGATTCGCAAAAATCACAAGAAAAACAAGAAACAACACTTCTTTCAAAACAAATAAATTAAAATATCCGTATAACAGACGTTGATGAGCAAATTAAAATTGAACATATTATACCACAAATAATAATAACAAACCCTAACGGAGACAATTTAAATTTATCAGACTCAGACTCTGAAATTAAAAAAGACAATATGAGTAAACTACCTAACAACCAGCAAATCTCACTTCGAGATGCGCTCGAAGTCGTTCCTCTGTTCGACGGAACAAATAACGTCCCCTTTTCACATTTTATAGAATCATGTTTTGAAGCGAGATCAATGGTCCCTAACGCCGAAGCCGAAGCAAATCTAGTAAAACTACTTCGCTCTAAAATCTCGGGAGAAGCAAGCAAATGCATTTATGGTCATACTCGGTAGTATATACATGTGGGAAAACGAAAATGTAATCTCTTATGCACCACGTATTAAAGAAATAACTGACAGAATAATTGACGCACACAAAATGAACAATAAAGGAACTGCTGAAAAATCTTTTCAAACTGAATTAGAAAACTATGCGATGGATCATTTTATTAGAGGACTCAGACCAGAATTACAAATGAGAATAGGAACAGCAGATTCATTTTCGCAGCTTACTACTAAAGCAATTGAAATTGAAAAAAGATTAGCAACTAACAAAGACATAAGAAAAGAATCGCGACCTGGTCTTTATTCAGGAGAAACTTCTAAATCTAATAAAGTACACTTCACGAGAGGAGAAAATGCACAATGTCAATTTTGCGAAAAAACCGGGCATGTAGCATCAGTATGTCGTATTCTTGCAAGACAATTATCAAACCCTCAAAATACTTAATTTAATTGAACAAATAATTTTCAGACACAATTTCCTAATAATTATTCAAGACCTCACTTTAATAATAACAATAGTCAAAGACAATTTTTTCCGAATAATTTCCAAAATCAAAGACAATTTTCTCCAAATAATTTTCAAAGACAATCATTTCCTAATAATTCTCAGAATCAAAGACAATCTTTTTCTAATTATCCCCAACATGAAACTAATAATCGATTTCAACCACAATACAATTGGTCAAATAACAAACCCCGATATGAGACGTGGGGAACTCAGAATAAATACAACCAAGATACACCCCCGTGGAGAGGACAGGCACCTAGCCAACAATGGAATAGAAACGATTCTCGAAATGACCAGAAACACGTGAATAACTACCAGCCTGAACCTAATAAAATAATATGCCACTATTGCAAAGAACCGGGTCATGTAATTAATGATTGCCGTAAAATACAATATAATAATCAGTATCAACAACAACAACAACCGCAACAATTAAATCCTCCACAACAAATAAACTCGGAAAACTCCAACGCCCTTCCCAGACCGGTTGCTCAGAGGAAGGCCTAAAGAAAGAACTAAATGCATCCGACCCTAACTTTGAAAATATAAAGGAACAAAAAACAGTAAAAGTAAACTTAAGCGTCACTGATACTATACCTCACATAACATTATCAACAAATGGTTTGAATAATCCTGTAAGATTAATGATTGATACAGGAGCAGGTCCCAATTTAATTACAGAAAAAGCAGTCAAATCTTGCGTGAACATTAATAAGCAAAATTGTCTCAAATTGACAGGAATTAAAGAAACACCCAGTATACACCCTCGGTCAAATAACAATAAATATTTTAGAATTTCCAACCATTTTCAATATAATTGCCAATGAAGTACCAGTTGAACACGACGGAGTTTTAGGAAGTGAATATTTTCGCAAAAACAACGTAAAAATAGAACAGCAGTGCGCCGACACTGGGCCGAACTCTGGCTCTTCCTCTTAAAACATGGTATGCCGTAGTAAAAGTCACACTGGACCCAGTGTCGCGCCTTTGCTGGACCAGACTCTGGCTTTTCCTATTAAAACATGTTTAGCCAAAGTAAAGACGAAGTTTGGAACAGCAGTGCGCCGAGACTGAGCCAAACTCTGGCTCTTCCTCTTAAAACATGGTTTGCCGTGGTAAAAGTCACACTGGGCCCAGTGTCGCGCCTTTGCTGGGCCAGACTCTGGCTTTTCCTATTAAAACATGTTTGGCCAAAGTAAAGACGAAGCTTGGAACAGCAGTGCGCCGAGACTAGGCTGAACTCTGGCTTTTGCTCTTAAAACATGGCTTGCCGTACTCTAAGTCACACTGGGTCCAGTGACGCGCCTTAGCTGGGCCAAACTCTGGCTTTTCCTATTGAAACTTGTTCAGGCAAAATAAAGACGAAGTTTGGAACAGCAGGGCGTCGGAGCTGGGCCGAACTCTGGCTCTTCCTCTTAAAACATGTTTTACC
>CAKNYM010045374.1:44246-57453 GCA_932195095.1 Andricus curvator
AGTGCGCCGGAGCTGGGCCGAACTCTGTCTCTTCCTCTTAAAACATGATTTACCGTAGTAGAAGTCATACTGGGCCCAGTGACGCGCCTTTGCTGGGCCAGACTCTGGCTTTTCCTATTAAAACATGTTTAGCCAAAGTAAAGACGAAGTTGGGAAAATCAGTGCCCCGTGTCCGGGCCGAACTCAAGCTCTTCCTCTTAAAACATGGTTTGCCGTAGTAAAAGTCACACTGGGCCCAGTGACGCGCCTTTGCTGGGCCCGAATCTGGCTTTTCCTATTAAAACGTGTTTGGCCAAAGTAAAGGCGATGTTTCGAACTTCAGTGTGCCGAAACTGGGCCGAACTCTGGCTTTTCTTCTGAAAACATAGTTTGCCGTAGTAAAATTCACACTTGGCCCAGTGATGCGCCTTTGCTGGAGCATACGCTGGCTTTTCCTATGAAAACAAGTTTAGCCAAAGTGAAGACGAAGTTTGTAACAGCAGTGCGCCGAGACTGGGCCGAACTCTGGCTCTTCCTCTTAAAACATGGTATGCCGTAGTAAGAGTCACACTGGGCCCAGTGACGCGCCTTTGCTGGGCCAGACTCTGGCCTTTCCTACTGAAACATGTGTAGGCGAAATAAAGACGAAGCTTGGAACAGCAGTGCGCCGGAGCTTGGCCGAACTCTGGCCCTTCCTCTTAAAACATGTTTTACCGTAGTAGAAGTCACACTGGGCCCAGTGACGCGCCTTTGCTGGGCCAGACACTGGCCTTTCCTATTAAAACATGTTTGGCCAACGTAAAGACGAAGTTTGGAACAGCAATGGGCCGAGACTGGGCCGAACTCTGGATTTTCCTCTTAAAACATGGTTTGCCGTAGTAAAAGTCACACTGGGCCCATTGACGCGCCTTTGCTGGGCCAGACTCTGGCTTTTCCTATTGAAACATGTTTAGGCAAAATAAAGACGAAGTTTGGAACAGCAGTGCGCCAAAACTGGGCCGAACTCTGGCTCTTC
Organism: Andricus curvator; assembly: GCA_932195095.1. Lineage (NCBI taxonomy): Eukaryota > Metazoa > Arthropoda > Insecta > Hymenoptera > Cynipidae > Andricus > Andricus curvator. Next base: position 45,241 of record CAKNYM010045374.1, read on the forward strand.
CTCTTCAAACATTGTTTACCGTAGTAAAAGTCACACTGGGTCCACTGATGTGCCTTTGCTGTACCAGACTCTGGCTTTTCCTATTGAAACATGTTTAGCCAAAGTAAAGACGAAGTTGAGAACAGCAGAGCCGCGAGTCCTGGCCGAACTCTGGCTCTTCCTCTCAAAACATGATTTGCCGTAGTAAAAGTCACACTGGGCCCAGTGATGCGCCTTTGCTGGTCCAGACTCTGGCTTTTCCTATTAAAACATGTTTAGCCAAAGTAAAGATGAAGTTGGGAACAGCAGTGCCCCGAGTCCGGGCCAAACTTTGACTCTTTCTCTTAAAACATGGTTTGCCGTAGTAAAATTCACACTGGGCCCAGTGAAGCGCCTTTGCTGGGCCAGACTCCGGCTTTTCCTATTAAAACATGTTTTGCCAGAGTAAAGACGTAGTTTGGACCAGTAATGCGCCGCGTCTGGGCCGAACTCTGGCTCTTCCTCTTAAAACATGCTTTGCCGTGATAAAAGTAACACTTTGTTCAGTAAGGTGCCATCACTGGGCCAAGTTTTGGCGGTAGATCGATAAATTTGAATAGCCAATATAGGCAGCCAGTACGGGCACAACACTGGGCCGATTAAAATGCCGATATTAGCCCAATGACATAAGCCGATCTTTGGCTGCCGAAATTGGATCAAGCCTGGGCCGTGTGTTCAGTTCCGGCAATTCGCACTTGGGAAGTAGTGGAACGATAAATTTAATTATAATGTAATATAATAATATATAATACATTATAATATAATTCTGAATCCAAAATATATTATTACTGTAAGTGCAAGTGAAAATGACTGTTTCTATTTTTGTCCTGTCAAAAATATATTTGACATCCCTTCCTTTCGATAAAAATATGTTGATTTTTTTTAATGGAAAATAATTACCAAATTTTGATAGAATAATAAGTACATCATAATATACTCGAGATATTTCCGTCAAGCAATTTTGTTGCAGTGTTTCCATTAAGTGTTGCTCTCTTCAGTGCCGTGGCGAAAATTATGAATCTGGGTTTAATAAAGTAAGTATACCATCTGAATTAATTGTATTCCTGACTATGTACATTTCAGGAATGTATAGGTGACAGTGCACGAAAAACCACGGAGTGCTCTCGAGCGCTAGACGAAAAATGTGCCCGGGACACCTGGTGGACGAAAAACCACGGAGCGCGCTCGAGCACTGGTCCAAAAACGTACACGTATACCTGGTGGACGAAAAACTGCGGAGCGCTCGCGAGTCGTGATCGAATACACGCCCGGAATACCTGGGGTACGGAAAACTACGGAGCGCCCTCGACTCATGGCCCAAAATCGTGTCCGGGATACCTGGTGCACGAAAAACTGCGTAGCACTCGCTAGTCGTGATTAAGAATACGCCCGGGATACCTGGGGTACGAAAAACTACGGAGCGCCCTCGACTCATGGCCTAAAATCGTATTTGGGATACCTGGTGCGCGAAAAACTGCGTAGCGCTCGCAAGTCGTGATTAGGAACACGCCCGGGATACCTGGGTTACGAAAAACTAGGGAGCGCCTTCGACTCATGGCCTAAAATCGTGTCCAGGATACCTGGTACACGAAAACCTGCGTAGCGCTCGCGAGTCGTGATTAGGAACACGCTCGGGATATCTGGGTTACGAAAAATACGGAGAGCCCTCGACTCATGTCCTAAAATCGTGTCCGGGATACCTGGTGCACGAAAAACTGCGTAGCGCCCGCGAGTTGTGATCGAATACACGCCCGGAATACCTGGGGTACGAAAAACTACGAAGCGCGCTCGACTCGTGGCCTACAATCGTGTCCGGGGTACCTGGTACACGAAAAACTGCGTAGCGCTCGCGAGTCGTGATCGAGAACACGCCCGGGACACGCATGGAAAGCCACGTATACCATTAAGCATTAACTGTACGTTGTCACCTCCGTGTAGTTGACTCTACGTTCTCGCCTCCTCTATTTTCCGTGAATATATTTAAAACTTATATTCATATATACGTTCAGGGGGGCCTTCTGATCAGGTTTTTCAAAAGAGGGGTAATAATTTTTCATTTTGAAATTTATATATATATTTGTGGTACTGGTTGTACGAAGTGACCTCCTCTATATATAAGGAAGCGCGTTAGACACTATACGTACTCACCTCAAGCGGTGTTGCCATGTCTGGGAGGTAGGATTCTTACCTGGCGTCCATGTCTCCCAGGTATCTATGTGATCTGATAATCAAGTCATAATCAGAGAATTAAGCTACTTCGAAATATCATTAGTTTAGAAGAAATTATTTTTCAAAATTTTATTTCTTATAATATATCGCTTCCGAGATCTCTCGTAAATTCGTTTTTGGCGCTAATTATGATTTTCTTGCGGTTTCTTAAATGCAAATTACTTCTGATACATGAAATACTACTTTATTCTGACTATTAGATGTTTAAACAAATTGTTCAAACAATTTATTCTTGTTTTTAGCAATTTTCTCTTAGAATAGAGTTAGAAAGTCGCAGTTTTTTTTAAATTGCACTTTTTGTCCAATTTACAATTAGAGAGAGTTACTCTATAATTAATGTTATTAAAAAAATTGTTTAACAAATTTTTTATTACTGTCAAAAATATTCTCTTCGAATAATGCTAGAAATCGCGGTTTTTTCTAAAATTTGTAACTTTTTGTCCACTTTTCACTTGAAATGAGTTAATATTTATTTTAATTCAGAAAAAATAATTGTTTAAACAAATTACTATTGTTATTAGCTATCTTCTCTTAGATAAGTGTTAGAAAGTTGCGGGTTTTTCTAAAAATTTTTACTTTTTGTCTAATTTCTGATTAAAGTAAAGTGATAATTAATTTAAGTTAACAGAAATAATTGGTCGAACAATTTATTATTATTGTTGATAATATTCTATTTGCTTAATGGTAGAAAGTTGCTGTTGTTTCTGAAATTTTAACTATTTGTCTATTTTTCCCCTGAAGTGACCTAATAATTATTTGAGTTGAGCAAAAATAATTGTACAAACAAATTATTGTTGTTGATAACTATCTTCTTCTATATTAATGGCAGACAGTTGCGGTTTTCTTCTGACCTTTTTAACGTTTTTTCCACTTTAAACTTAGTGAGGTGGGAGAACTAGGTTATTAAATGACTTGTGAAAGTTTTGCTTTGCATTACAACAAGAAGTTTATTGCAAAACGTGAAAGCAAAATTTGGAATTGCAAATATTTTAATATTGGCCCCGGTTGGGGAGGAGGGGGTGGGGGTTCCTTCCTTGGAGAAAATACGTCTCGTCGGTGACAATATACTATTGAGGGTGGTCAAAATTTTTTTATTTCTCGAATTCTCATGCACATCGCCCGGAAATTTGTTCGAATCCACACAAAAAATCCATTTTTTTGGTTGAAAAAAAAAATGATATTCAGAGGTGGCGCAAGCCAATGAAGTTTAACACGTATTTTTCATTAGGAAAAAAGCCGTTTTTGTACATTTTATTCAGAATCGTCAATATTAGCTGAATCGAGTTGAAACTCAACACTTGTCTTCACAAATAGCCATAGAATACAAGTCAAATATATTAATTATCAAATATCACTCCCTTAAATCTGTTTTATAGGGTCCCAAAAAACCCATAAGTGAAAAAATGGGTTTTGCGAGTTTTTAGCGCTAATTATGATTTTTTGGGATTTGTAAACAATGCTAGAAAATTGTAGTTTGTTTTTAATTTTTCACATTGTGTTCAAGTTTCAATTAAAGTCAGTTGAATAAATAATTGAAATTAATAAAATTATTTGCTTAAACAAGTTGATAATATTAGTAATATTAAATTTGAATAATACTAGAAAGTTGAGTTTCTTCTGAAATTTACAACTATTTGCCTACTTTTCACATAGGGTGAGTTATTAATTAATCAATTTAGCAAAAATATATATTTAGACATATTATTATTGTTTATAACTATCTTCTCCTTTATCAATGCAATATAGTTGCGGTTCCACTCAGTAAAGTAATAAATATTGCAAGTTAACAGACATAATTGTTCAAACAATTTTAAATTGTTTATAACTATCTTCTCTCAGATAAGTGCTGAAAAGTTGCGGTTTTTTCTGAACCCTCAAAATTGTTGTCCACTTTTCACTTAGTGGGGTAATGATTAATGCAAGTTAACAAACATGCTTATTTAAACAATGTATTATTGTTTATATCTATCTTCTTTTGGAGTAATGCTAGAAAGTTTCTTTTTTTGTAATCTTGATTTTGCTTTGACTTTTCAGTTATGAACAAATGACAAGTGAACCCCAACAAAGATAATTTTTGAAATGATATTTTACTTTTTTAAGTGAATTATTTTTGCTCTTTTCGCAATTTTTAAAAAAATTAATCACAAAAAAGCTATCTTACACAAGAGACACAAACAAGGTATGAAATAATTATGAGTAGGTTGGAGGACTAGGGCTGCAAATGACTTGTAAAAATTTTGTTTTCAATTACAACAAGAAGTTCATTGCAGAGCGTAGAAGAAAAATTTGGAATTGAACATATTTTTATATCAGCCCCCCTCCCCCCCACCACCACCCCCGCCCCAATAAAATAAACTCACGAAAAAAAAGAGATTGTTTAAAATATGTTTTTCTCTCATGTTTATATAGTATTTGGTCTTAACTAACAAGGCAAAGCAAAGTTAAACATTTCAGAAAAAAAACAGAACTTTCTAGCACTTATCTGAGAGAAGATTAAACAACTATTTTTTTAAAACTTGCATTAATTATCACATCGCTAAGTGAAGGGTGCGCCAAAAAGTTAAAAATTTCAGGAAAAAAGCGCAAGTATCTGACATTAATATATATGAAATTAATATAGTTTTCAAACTAGAATGAAAAGATCTATCAGAGTCAAAAAGAAAATGTAAAATTTCTATGTTGTTTTAGATACTGCTCATTTCAATTTTTTTCTCTCGATAAATTCTTGATAAAGGGTATCACAGGTTTTGAAAGTTCAAATACTCCCACCTTTAAAACAAAACTTTCGTTAAAATTGTGAAATTAGTGTCGTCTAAAATCCTTTGAAAAAAACAACATATTTCTTGCGAAAATGATTCTGTGACGTGAGCATGCACAGCCTGCCCGACTGGAAATCAATTCATCCAACTAAATTAATAATCATAATACAATATTACATAAATATTTAAAAAAATGTTAATTTGGTTTCACTATTAAATCTTCTAAAATTGCAAAATTTCATATTAAAAGCCTTGATAGTCAGTTTTAAATGCAATAATTTTAGATTTGAATATGCTGAGTTGTTTGGTTCCAATGTTAAATACAAATATTTTCTTTTTTTTTTTAATTTTTGAACTCGTAGAATCGTAATGAAACAATTTAAAATTAAATATTGAACACTTGAAATTCAACTTAAAGAAGAACACAATTTGAAAACTAGAAGTTTTAGTTAAAGATTTCCACGAATGAATCATTTCAAATATATTTGATTGGATGATTCAAAGAATGAATAATGATTCTGAATGAAGTGTTAAAAGCTAAACGATTTGTATTTAAAAAGTTAAAAATTATATGTTACTTAGAATCAAAACAGATGCAAATTGTTTGATATGAAATTGAGACCTTAGTAATTGAATAAATTTCTTTAATTCTGACTGGTTAAAATTGTAGAGTTTCAAATTTTCATGTTGAACGCTGAATTTTTCATCTTTCTCTTTCAACAGTATTAATTTTGCAATTAAAATTGAAATGTTGAAATTTAGAAAAGTACAGTTGACAATTGGCAAAATTTTAATTTTGAGACGATTTTAATTTACTTGAAATAATTTAAAATTTAAAGGGGAAGAGTACAAAAACGTTCTAATATCGCAATATAAGGTATAATTAAAAATTGGCTCAGTTCTTAATGAAGTTGAGATTTGCTTTATTTTCAGCGCTTCGTATTAGGAATGTTTTTATTTTTATTGCTGCGTACTCAAAATTTCTTTATTTCTTACATTTTTGTAGAATAATTCAATTGTAAAAGTTTATAATTGAAAATTTTTCCAGCTTGTACTAACAATTTAAAACTCTGAAATTTCAGAAGCTTTGACTTTGAACAATTCAATTCAGTTTTTCAGTTTCTAATTGTAGAATTGTCATCAGTTTTAATGTTAAATTGTTGAAATTCTAAACTTTTCAATTTCGAATTATTAAAATTTGAACGCTTCGAATTATAAATAACACAACTCGAATTTACTTGAATTTTATATAATCCAATTTTCAAAATTTTATTCTGAAATTATTCAATTTTGAACAGTTTTGAATTGTCCCGTTTTTGAAATTTTAATCTGAAATATTTTGATTTCGAGATTCTTCAATTAAAAATCAAATTGTTTAATTATGAACGCTTCGAAGCAGTACTGATACATTAACAACTCCTTTCTAATGAAACTGTCCACTTAGAAAAATTTTCTTAAAAAAATTTTCCTATTTTGAGAGCATCTGATGAAAAATTTTCCAGTTTAAAGTTATTCAATTCTGAACGCTTTTATTGGAAGTGACACAAGTTAAATTCTTTTCTATTACATTAGAAATATTGTGTTTTTGTCAAACTTTTACCTAGGTAATCTAAAATTGTTTGATTTGGAACGTTTTCAATTCAGAATCGTTGAATATATACTTTTTTCAAATTCCAAACGCTTTTGATTTGGAATTATGAATTATTGTTTCAACAATTTGTTGATATCTGATATTTGAAAAAAATTCAGGAACGTATTTTCAAATTTTTTATTTTTTTAATGTTATGAAATAAAAATCCAGACATTTACATCTAGTTCATAAAAAATTTAATTTACAGGTCTGGGATTCCCGATACTATTGTCACTATTGGCCACTTCTTTTTAGCGATGATACTATTTTGACAAAAATGCTACTAATGTCACCATTTTTGCACGTTCCCTCTTAAAATATTTTTGAACCTTTTCGCTGATTGGTTAAAATAACATGTCCAACATCTCAAGTATATAAATATAAAAATAGTCCTAACGGCTAATATAATACAAATTTATTCATAATACTTTAAATTCATCTATTCTTTATTTCCATCTTAGGCCTCGGGTTATAAGACATTTTCGATTTTTTTTCCGATAACAGATTGTTAAAAATTGCAGTATTTTAATTTGTAACACTTATTGGCAGAACATTTTGAAGTTGAGAACGTTCGAAATAAAATAATTTTAAATTCGAATATTACAAAATGGACAAATGTACATTTCAATCGTACTGTTGGAAATTTGTATAATTTCCAAATAGAAGCCTCAATGATTCTCGATATATTTCAACTTGAATATCGCTTAAAAATTAATTGTAGCATATTGAAAGAGTGTAAAAATCAGCAATTTGATGAAAATGTAATTTTCTTTATTACTAAATATATATCATCCATTATTTAGTCTTATAGTATACAATAAAATAAATAGAAATTCGAAATTCATATCTGGATATTTAAATATGGAACGATGATCTACAAATATTAGGGGGTTCAACCTTGATATTAAAATTTATCATCCACATACAAAAGAATCATTCATTCACATTCAAGAGTAAAAATATCAAATTGGAAGCGTTACATTAAAAAAGCTTATAACTAAATATTTTAAAAAGAAGTAAATTTCAAAAACAATATTTGAACGTGAAATTAAAAAAAAAAGTTATGATCTCTCAGCAAAGTATAGCATTTGCTAATTTTTCGAAGAAAATTTTTTCAATTTACTGTAAAATTAAACTGCTGATCCAATATCATCCCTGTTCATGTATTTTTAAGATTCCAAACTATGTCTCAACACTTTTTTTCGTTTTTCATTACCATTTCGTCAATTATATTATAAGAAAAGTTTATCTAATCTTTCAACAATGACTTTGACCTTCTCTTATTTGCAAATATTGATTTAGTTCTAAAAAAAGTTGCAACAGTAAGAGTTTCCTTATTTTAGTTTTTCATTGTTATTTAATTTTTTAATTGTTAATTTACTTCCTAATTATGATTACACGAACATTAATGTACGATTTTTGTGATTCAGACTTCGAAGTGAGGAAAGTTTGAAACATATTATACTGTTGGAACTCGATTTGAACAAAACAACAGGTACCCAATAGGGCTGTTGTTTTTCCTTTTGGAACGTGCAATATCTCAGTTGCAGTTTATGGTGAGGGGGAAGGGTTCCGGCATGAAGGCGACAGTGCCACCTCAGGTAGTGCACCTGTCTTTTCAAAAGTGTCTAAATTTCTGGGACACGATGGCGACGAAATTATACCTACCTTTTCAAATAATCTTCAATCTTACTGGAATTTGTGAGATTCATCATAAATCGGAACCTATTCATTTGTATTTATTACTTTTTACGTTAAGCTGGGTAAATAATAAAATTCTTCACCAATTTCCCAGTAGGGTGGGTAAAAAAAAATACTTTTGGAATTTTAGATCGCTACAACGTGTAAAAGGAGCATATTGGGGTTCTGAAAAAGTATAATTAATTTGAAATCGAACCACGTACAGCTTGGTTACCCGTGCTCAAAAAAAAGGTTGAAAAATGTTCTTGTTTACAGAGTTTTTAAATTTTCTTGAGGTTTAATTTTCTTTACATACCTGAATTTCAGAAAAATCTTCTCAATTTTTTGGAGAATTAAATCAATCATTTTTCTGAAAAATAATTCCCATTCACTTCGCCCCTGTTTTCGGCAAAAAATTTAATGGGTTTGTGAATAAAAGAATTGGTTGGGTACTTGAAAACTTTCCAGTGACAAAAATGCACTAGGAAAAAAAATCGCCAAGACCAAGGAATCGAAATTGGAAATACAGCAAATGTTTAAAATTTCGATTTTGCTATTTAATGAAATAATCCTTATAACTTGTGGATTAAACATTTTTCTGATCACGTCTGAGCTTTTTAAATGTAAATGCACAAGACCCACTAGTTGAAATTAGAATTACAGTAATTTTTTATTTTTTTTTTATTCCTGGGCCTTGTCGATTTTTTTCTAGAGTATTTCTATGCTTACAACTTCCAGAAATGCTTAAGAAAATTAGTAAATCATAAGTTAAGACGATAATTCTATTAAATAACAAATTCCAAATTTATAAAAACCACTGTAATTGTCATTTCGACTCCTGAGTCTTGCGCATTTTTTTCTAGTGTATTTCTACGTCAAAAAACTCCAAACATACAACAAAATTCTAAAATCACAAGTGAAAAAAATTTATTAAGTCAAATACCAAATTCCAAAATTTTAAAAATGATTGTAAATCTCATTTCGACTCCTAGGTCTTGTGGATTTTTTTCTAGTATATTTCTATATTTAAAAAGTCCACACATGCTCGGAAAAATCTTTAAGCCACAAGTTATAAAGATAGTTTTACTAAATACCAAACGCAAAATTTTAAACATTGGCTGTATTTTCAATTTTGACTCCTGAGCCTTTAGGCCGGTGGAATTAGACATAAAAATTGAGTCAATTTACAAAAATTCCGGAGGTCTTCAAAAAAATTGTACAGTTGTTTTTTCATATGTTGAACATGATTGGGTCGGCAATTTGTTTCAAAAAATTAATTTGCAAAATTTCCCCCCCGTTGCTTCACGAAAATTCCGAACATTTTGCAAACTTGAGTGAGTAACTATAAGCTCGGTCTCTATCCTGTATTAAATTTGCAAAATGTTCTTGATGCGGCAACATTATTAATTATAAACAAATTATCATTTTGTTAATCACCCCCAAGCGAAAATACCTAAGATTTTGCATAATTTTATATAATAAAATTTTGTTTCTGCCTTTTTTTCCATTGAGAAGAAATTATTGTATGATTTGCAAAACTAAATACATAACGCAAATTATCGTTTTTTAAATTATGGTTACATTTTTTGCAATTCGACTCTCCAAATTTCAGCGAAAATTGCGAAGATTGCGTTTTTGGTTAGCAAGTGTTAGAAATGTCGAGATCTGAAAATTCTCAAATTTAAAAAAAGTTGTTTGACCGGCAATAATATTAAAATTGCAATTGAACAAATTAGTTACTTTTGTAAACTAGCGAAAAATCACAAACATATTTATAATGTATATTATATAAATTACAAACATAACCTGATATTCTAATTTCATTTTGTTAAAACTTTTATGTTAATGCAAAGAGTGAAGAAAAAGTCGATTTTTTCGTTTTTTTGTTTATCTTCGTTAAAATTTTTTTTCCATGGTCAGCATTGCCAGACTTTATGCATAAAAATTTGACCTCCAATATTTTTTATTCATTTTATAAACAAATGCCTAGTGTGGACATTTAAGGGCAGAAAGAAATCTTTTCTTCTCCTTATTTTCCTCAAATTATGTCGCCAGTGATGTCTAATGATGAACAATTATCACCCAATATTTGTTATCAATTTTATAAACAAATGCATAGTGTGGACATTTAAAGGCAGAAAGAAATTTTTTTTTCTCTTAATTTTCTTCGAATTATATCGCCAATGATATTTAATAATGGAAAATTATCATTCGATATTTTTTAATGATTTTATAAACATATTATATAAAGAAATATCCAGTGTGGACATTTAAAGGTAGGAAGAAAATTTTTTTTCTTCTAATTTTTCTTGAATTATGTCGCCAGTGACGTTAAATGAGAGGAAATAATCATTTGATATTCCTTACTTATTTTATAAACAAATTATATAATAAAATGTATAACTCGGTCATTTAGAGGTGGAAAAAAATTCTTTTTTTCCCTAATTTTCCTCAAATGATATGGCCAGTGAGGTTTCATGATGGAAAATCATCATCCAATATTTTTTAATAATTTTGTGAGTAAATTATATAAACAAATACCTATTGTGGATTTTTAAAGGCAGAAAACATTCGTTTTTTTTGCAACTAGCCTCAAAGTATGTAGCCAGTGATGTAATTGTTGTTTCTTTCAATTTTCGTAATGTAGTATTCTTAGGAATTGGTAAAGATGGAAATTTGTACAATAACAATAAGCAAACACTTGCTGTGCACCATAATCCTTTGACAATTTCTTAAGATTCTATTGATTGATCGCGATCAAGTTTTGTTTCCTAAGTCTTCAATTTGAAATAAGGAGCTCGAGAACTTCAGGGCCTAGAATACTATTAGAATGACTCCAGTCCATTGTGGCCACACTGGCCATTAGCTTATATAATTTGTTTAAGAAATTAATAAGAAATAGCGGATGATAATTTTCCACCATTAAACATCACTGGCGACATAATTTTAGGAAATTTAAGAGAAAAAGCGATTTCTTCCGGCCTTTAAATGTCCACACTGGGCATTTGTTGATATAATTCGTTTATAAAACCTATAACAAATATTGGATGATGATTTTTCATAATTAAACATCACTGGTGACATAATTTGAGAAAAATGAGGAGAAAGAACGACTTCTTTCTACCTTTAAATGTCCACACTGGGCATTTGTTCATATAATTTGTTTATACAATAAATAGAAAATATCAGATGATAATGTTCTATCAATAAATATCACTGGCGATATAATTTGAGGAAAATTAAGAGAAGAAACAATTTCTTTCTGCCTTCAAATGTCCACACTAGGCATTTGTTTATAAAATTATTTTAAAAATATTGAAAGCTAATTTTCCATTATTGAACAACACGGGCGATATAATTTGAGAAAAATTAAAAGAAAACACGATTTCTTTCTGACTCTAATTGTCCACACTAGGCATTTTTTTATATAATTTGTTTATAATATTATTTAAAAATATCAGATGTAAAATTTTTATGATCGGGTATTATTTTTTCGATGAAAGCAAGTAATTTGAATGCAAAAATTTACTTTGCAAACGAAGAATCCATAGTGTAGACTATTTCTTAACTTGATTTATTTATAACAATTAACTCAACAATGCCATGATTTTTTTTGCTTTTATCTACCCTCGTGCATAAAGTATGGCAATGCTGATAAAATTTTTTAACGAAGATAAACAAAAAAAAAAGAAAAAATCGACTTTTTCTTCACTCTTTGCATTAACATAAAAGGTTAAACAAAAAAAAATTCAAAAATCAGGCCACATAAATCTCTTCGAAATTTATTGCTGAATTTTTCTGAAAAAAAAAATCCGAAATCGGTTAAGAATTGCCTGCTGATTGCGCCCGGGACTTCTCTTTTAAGTGAAATTGTTCGTACTGAGTGATAATTGAATT
>CAKNYM010045375.1:5180-32697 GCA_932195095.1 Andricus curvator
GAAATCATTAGGAAATAATTGAAATCTTTGTTCAATCTTTGAAATCTGTCTGAAATCTTTGTGAAAACTTTGGCAATATGAATTTTATACCTGTATTTATTATTTATTATCTACTATTTATTGTTTATTTATTATTTATTGTTTATGTTCAATTTTTACATAGTATAATATTATTATACTATGTCAAAATTGTACCACTCAATATTATAAGTCTATATCCCGGCCCCCTCTAGAAAAAATGCTCCGCCGCTTCTGTCTAATCAACCACAAATAAAAATAATATTCGGTTTCAAAAACATACCAAAGAAGTTTGATCGTATAGAGAAAATATACATACCTTCGTTAAATCTGTGACACTTAATGTTCGCGCATTCACATTTTTCTGTTTCAACCTTTCCAATGCTTCAATTTTCTTCTTTCGTACCAACTCATCCTTGATGTTTTTTTTGGCCGTATGTATAATACCCATTCCGTTAAATCTAAACCGCAGTAGGAAAAATAAAAAATATTAATTAATTTTACCATCTTTTCTCTAAAAAAAATAGGTGTGTTACGAAAATATCGAAAGCATTGTTGTCGCTTTTCCTTAATGCCGATTGGGCAATTTGAAAAACTCGAAAGAATGTTGCCAAATTCACACACATAATGGAGAATCGAGTTTCAGTTGATGAAGATTTATTAATTTAAGATTTTATTATCACATTTCTAGTTAAAATAATTAATTTTCAACCAAGAAAAAGAGAATCTGCAACAAAGTAGTTAAATTTTCAAACAAACTGATGAATCTTTGATAAAAAAATGAATTTTCAACAAAAAGTGTAATAGTTGATATTTCCATAATTTGTTTTCAATTTTCAATAAAAAACTGTTAAATTAAACCGAAAAATACGTGTTTCAACAGAAGAGTTGAATTTTCAACCAAGAGAGATTTTTCAATCAGTGAAGAAAAAAAATCTCCAAAACGTTGAGTTTCTAAGTCATAAAGACGAATTTTTGAAAAAAACTTAAATTTGCAACCCAAAAAAATGCATTTTCTACCAAAATAATTGCATTTTCGACTGAAAAATACAAGTTTTCAACAAAATAAGTGAATTTTTAACTGAAAAAGATCAGTTTTCTACGAAAAATGAAATAGCTACATTTTTATTAAAAAATTTATTGTCAACAAAAAAAAGAAACGAATTTTCAACAAAATTTAATACATTTTTAACCAAAGAAATGAACTTTTAACTAAAATGATGCATTTTCAATCAAAAGAATAAATTTTTAACCAAATAGTTCAATTTTCAACCAAAAATGTTATATTGCTACAAAAAAAGACAAAGTTTCAACAAAATAGATGAATTTTCAACTAAAAAAGGTAAATTTTCAACAAAAAATAGAACAGTTTTATTTTAAGTTAGGGAAATAAGTTTTTATCCAAATAAAATAAATCTCCAACGAAATAGTTGAATTTTCAACCAAGCAGATGAATTTTCAACTGAAAAGGTTAAATGTCCGTAAAAAAAAATTCGACGAAAAATTGAATGGTTAAAAAAATTAATTTTCAATAAAAAAAACTAATTTTCAACCAAAGAAATGAAATTTCAACAAAAGAAATGAAATTTCACCCAAAAAAAATTAATTTTCTACCAAAAAAGAATAATTTTTAACAAAATACGTGAATTTTAAACAAAAGATTTTAATTTTTAATGGAGTTTTCTATCTAATAATTTAATTTTCAACCAAAAAGGTTATATTGTTACAAAAAAAAAAATAAAAAATTTCTAAAAAATAGATGATTTTTCAACTAAAAAAGATAAATTTTCAACCAAAAAGATTAAATGTCTATAAAAAATAAAATGTCGACAAAAAATGGAATAGTTACATTTTTAGTTATAAAATTAATTTTCAATAAAAAAAAAAGTTAAAAAAAAAAAAAAAAGAATAGTTTAATTTTCAGTTAGAGAAATAAGTTTTTAAGCAAATAAAATAAATTTTCAACCAAACGAATGAATTTTCTATCAAAACGATTAAATGTCTATGAAAAAAATTCGACAAGAAATGGAATAGTTAAATTTTTAGTTGAAATAATTAATTTTCAATAAAAAAATAATTTTCTACCAAAAAAGAATTATTTTCAACAAAATACATGAATTTTGAACAAAATACTTTAATTTTAAACCAAAGATTTTAATTCTTAATGGAGTTTTCAACCTAATAATTGAATTTTCAACCAAAAAAAGAAAAAATTTTCTACAAAATAGATGAATTTTCAACTAAAAAAGATAAATTTTCAACCAAAAATATTAAATGTCTATAAAAAAAATGTCGACAAAAAATGGAGTAGTTAAATTTTTAGTTAAAAAAATTAATTTACAATAAAAAAATAGTTTTCTACCAAAAAAGAATAATTTTTTACAATATACATGAATTTTTAACCAAATATTTTAATTTTTAATGGAATTTTCAACCAAAAAGGTTAATTTTCGACTAAAAAAGGCAATTTTTCAACAAAATAGATGCATTTTCAAATTAAAATGATAAATTTTTAACCAAACAAATGAATTTTCTATCAAAACGATTAAATATGTCTATAAAAAAAATGTCGACAAAAAATGGAATAGTTACATTTTTAGTTATAAAATTAATTTTCAATAAAAAAAATAGTTTTCTACAAAAAAAATAATTTTGTATAAAATACATGGATTTTCAACCAAATATTTTAATTTTTAATGGAATTTACAGCCAAAAAGGTTAATTTTCTACTGAAAAATACCATTTTTCAACAAAAAAGATTAATTTTCAAATAAAAATGATCAACTTTCAACAAAAAAAAAGAATAGTTTAATTTTCAGTTAGAGAAATAAGTTTTTAAGGAAATAAAATAAATTTTCAACCAAACGAATGAATTTTCTATCAAAACGATTAAATTTCTATTAAAAAAAATTCGACAAGAAATGAAATAGTTAAATTTTTAGTTAAAATAATTAATTTTCAATAAAAAAAATAATTTTCTACCAAAAAGGAGTTATTTTCAACAAAATACATGAATTTTTAACAAAATACTTTAATTTTAAACCAAAGATTTTAATTCTTAATGGAGTTTTCAACCTAATAATTGAATTTTCAACCAAAAAAAGAAAAAGATTTCTACAAAATAGATATATTTTCAACTAAAAAAGATAAATTTTCAACCAAAAAGATTAAATGTCTATTAAAAAAAATGTCGACAAAACATGGAATAGTTACATTTTTAGTTAAAAAAATTAACTTTCAATAAAAAAAATAGTTTTCTACTAAAAAGAATATTTTTTTACAAAATACATAAATTTTCAACCAAATATTTTGATTTTTAATGGAATTTTCAACCAAAAAGGTTAATATTCGACTAAAAAAGGCAATTTTTCAACAAAATAGATGCATTTTTAAATAAAAATGATCAATTTTTAACCAAACAAATGAATTTTCTATCAACACGATTAAATGTTTATAAAAAGAAAAAAATGTCGACAAAGATGTAGTTAAATTTTTAGTTAAAAAAATTAATTTTCAATAAAAAAACTAATTTTCAACCAAAGAAAAATTAATTTTCAATAAAAAAGCTAATTTTCTACCGAAAAAGAATAATTTTTAACAAAATACATTAATTTTCAATCAAATATTTAAATTTTTAACCTAATAGTTGAATTTTTAACCAAAAAGGTGGATTATTCCCCAAGAAGATTAATATTCTACCACAAAAGACAAAGCTTCAACAAAATACATAAATTTTCAACCAAATAGTTGAATCTTCAACTGAAGAAGATTAATGTTAAAACAAACATGATATAGTTCAATTTTCAGTTAAAAATTTAATTTTCAATAAAAAAACTAATTTTGAACCAAAAAGATTAATTTTCTATCAAAAAATATTGATTTTTAATAAAATACATGAATTTTCAACCAAATAGTTGAATTTTGAACTGAAGAAGTTAAATGTTCAACCAAACATAGAATATTTAAATTTTCAGTTAAAAAAATAATTAAAAAATGGTAACAAAATCGTCAAATTTTAACAAAGTATGGGGTTCCACTGAGTAGATTTTTTTTCTAAAGAAAAAAATAAACGTTATATTAAATTACGTACGCAGCTACGTGGCCAAATTCTTCCGAAACTTCAATTTCATGAAAATCATCTAATTCCTCATTGCCTTCCTTTTTCACCAAATGATGGGCATGAGGCATTCTATTTTCATCTTCAGATGTTACAAGAGAACATCTGATCACAGCATTTCCGAGATAATTTATAAGCTGAAAATTTAAATAATTTAGGTAATATCGCACCAAATTAAAGCCACTAAAATAGGGGCATAATAAGGGAATAAATTCTTTTAAATAAAATTAATGCACATACCATATTATATTCAATATGAAACGCTGTTATTTCCTAAAATTTCAAGTAAGAATATTGCATTTTCAACAAAATTGATGAATTTTTGAACCAAAAAGATCAATTTTAAACCAAGAAGATTAATTTTCTACCGAAAAAGACAAATTTTCAACAAACAATATCAATTTCAAAACAAAACAAAAATGGAATAGTTAAATTTTCAATTAGGAACATTAATTTTCAACAACAAAAAAACGAATTTTCATCACAATAGTTACATTTTAAACCAAAGAATTGAATGCTCAATCAAATAGTTGAATTTTCATAAACGGTTGAATCTTCAACCAAAAAAGATTAATTTTCAACAGAAGAATTGAGTTTTCAAACGAAAAGATGAATTGTCAACAATAATGTCAATTTCCAACCAAAAAATATAAACTCTCAACAAAAAATGCAATAGTTGATATTTCAACTAAAAAAGATTTCAATTTTAAATAAAAAAGGACGAATTTTGAACAAAATAGTTGAATCCTCGACTAAAACAGATTAATTTTCAACCAAGAAATTATTTTTTTTACAAAAAAAAAACGAGTTTTCAACCGAATACATCAATTTTTAACTATATAGTTGAATTTTCAGCTAGAAAAGATCAATTTTCAATTATAAATAGATATTTTTTTGACCAAAAATGGAATAGTTACACTTTCATTTAAACAATTAATTCTCAACCAAACAAAACACGCATTTTCAACAAAATAGTTTAATTTTCAACCAAAGAGATGAATTTTCAACCAAATGGTCGAATTTTCCAACAACACAGATTAAAATTCAACCAAACACAGTTAAATTTTCATCCAAAAAAGATGAATCTCAAACCAAGATTAACTTTTTACCAAAATAGACGAATTTTCAAAAAAAAAAAAAAAGGTTAGTTTCCAACAAAAAACGGAATAGGTAAATTTTCTATTAGGAAACTTAATTTTTTACAAACAAAAAAAACGAATTTCCAACAAAATATTTACATTTTAAACCAAAGAAATCAATGTACAACCGAATAGTTGGATTTTCATAAATAGTTGAATCTCCAAGCAAAAAAGATTAATTTTCAACAGAAAAATTGAGTTTTTAAGCTAAAAAGTCGAATGTTTTAAAAAACATTTAAATTTTAATCCCGAAAAGATGAATTGTCAATAATAATGTCAATTTTCAACCAAAAAAGATGAAGTCTCGACAAAAAATGTAATAGTTGATATTTATACCAAAAAATTTCAATTTTAAATTAAAAAAACAATTGAATTCAACCAAAAAGAACGAATTTTGAACAAAATTTCCTCGACCAAAACAGGTTAATTTTTAACCAAGAAAGATTAATTTTCAACAAAGAGAAATTAATTTTCAACCAAGAAATTATTTTTTTACCAAAAAAAAAACGAGTTTTCAAGAAAATACATCAATTTTCAACTAAACAGTTGAATTTTCAACTATAAAAGATCAATTTTCATTTAAAGATATAAGTTTTTAACCAAAAATGAAATAGTTATATTTTCATTTAAATAATTAATTTGCAACCAAAAAGAAAACAAATTTTCAACAAAATAGTTTAATTTTCAACCAAAAAAGATAAATTTTTAACCAAAAAGATGAATTTTAAACCAAGATTAACTTTCTGCAAAAAAAAACCAAATTTTCAAAAAAAAGATTAGTTTCCAACAAAAAGTGGAATTTTCAATTAGGAAAATTAATTTTCTGCCAAATAAGACCAATTTTCAACAAAATGGTTACATTTTTATCCAAAAAGATATTTTTTAAACTTAAATACTCAATCTTCAATCAAAAAAATTAATTTTTAGCAAAGTAGTTTTCAACATTTAACTAAAAAATATTTTATTTTAAATCAAAAATAGTTTTTAATGAAAAATATGAAATTTCTGTCAAAAGAGATGAATTTTCAAACCAAAAAGACAAACTTTCAGTTTCATCTAAGAAGGATATTTCAGTAAAAAAAATGTCAACCAAACAGTTAAATTTTCATTTAAAAAAGTTAATTTTCAATCAAATATTAGTTCTATTTTCTACCACAAAATTGGAATTTTGAACCAAAAAAGACGAGTTTTCAACAAAATCGTTGAATCTGCAGACAAAAAGATTAATTTTCTACCAAAAGAAATGATTTTCAATCCAAAAGGATGAAGTTTCTATCCAAAAAGTCAAATTTTGAATAAAACAGACGAATTTTCAAAACAGAAAAAAAATAAATTCTCGACAAAAAATGTAATAGTTGATATTTCAACCAAACAAGATTTAAATTTTAAATAAAAACCGTTGAATTCAACCAAAAAATACGAATTTTGAATAAAATAGTTGAATTCTCAACCAAGACAGATTAAGTTTCAACAAGAAAGATTAATTTCCTGCCAAAAAGACCAATTTCCAACAAAATAGTTACATTTTTAACCAAACGAATAACTTAAATAATGAATTTTCTAACAAAAAAATTATTTTTAACAAAGTATTTTTCAACTTTTAACTGAAATATATTTTATTTTAAATGAAAAAGAGTTGAATTAATCCAAAAAATGACGAATTTTTAACAAAGTAGTTCGATCCTCACCCAGAACAGAATTTTCTACTATACAGTTACATTTTCAAATAAAAAAGTTAATTTTTAAACAAATAGTTGATTTTTCTACCAAAACCGTAAAATTTTGAACCTAAAAATAAGAATTTTTATCAAAATAGTTGAATTTTCGACCAAAAAAGATGAATTTTCTACCAAAAGAAATTAATTTTCAACGAAAGAGTTAAGTTTTTAAGCTAAAAATTTGAATTTTTTAGAAAACAATTGACTTTTAATCTCAAAAAGTTGAATTTTCAACCAAGAAAAATTAATTTTCTACCCAATAGTTAAATTTTCAATCAAATAGTTGTTTTTCAACCAAATGGTCGAATTTTCAAACAAAAAGATTTAAATTTAACCATAAACAGTTGTATTTCCAAACAAACATTTGAATTCCGAAGCCAAAAAGACGAATTTTTTAGAAGACTGTTGAATTTTCAACAACAAATTTATTTTCAACCCAGAAAACTAAATTTCCAACAAAATTTTTAAATCTTTAACAAAAGAAATTAATTTTCTACCAAAAAAGTTGAATTTTAGATCCAAAAGGATGAATTTTCCGTCTAAAAAGGCAAATTTTCAACAAAACATTCGAATTTATGGCCAAAAAATATGACTTTTTAATAAAATTGTTAAATTTTTCAATAAAATAATTACGTTTTCATCAAAATAATTACATTTTTAATCAAAAAGGATGAGCTTGGAACCCAAAATATAATAGAAGACTTTTCAATTAAAAAGAATGAATATTTTTTTCTAAATGCAGTATTTTCCGAATGAGAGTAATTTTTTTTTAGAAATGGATGGCAATGCGTATTACATTTTTTCTCAGATTCGTTCTTGGTAAACCAGTGCTTCACATTGAAAAAAATTATTAAAAAGAAATTTAATATTCTCATTTTTTCGGAAACAACAAAAGTGAAAAAAAGTGTTCTTTTTCGTGTTTTCCGGGCAATTTTGGCCAAATTAATCAGAAAATATTCTTTTGGACCGGCAGGCCTCACAGTCCCTATGGAATTAAATATAGGGACCAAAGGGTACTTTTTGTCACGCTCATAGGGTACTTTTTTGCGCTCAAAGGGTAACAAATTCAAGATAAATTCATAAGAAGAAATGAGCTTAGAAAAATTTAAGAGAACTCAACAGAATTTGACGAAATGCCTAAAAATTCAAAATGAGATTAAACGACTTTAGGATCAATCAAATCAAAACTTTAAAAATTTCAAAAAATCCATTGAATTAAATAGAATTGAGTGAATTTAGAAGAATGCAAGTAAATTAAAAAAGTAAATAAAGAGAATTCCAAAGAATGTAAAAGATTTCATGGTGAATTCAAAAACAAATTTCAAATCTTTGAAATTATACTAATTGATAACCAAAGGAATGACTAATACCTACAAAACAATTCAAGTTAAATTCAAAAGAATTCAAATGAATTGGAAAAAATTCTACAAATCGAAAAAATTCCATTGATTACAATAAAATTTGAGTGAATATAGAGGAATTTAAGGGAAATGAGAAGAATTCGATGAAATTCATAAAAAAAATAAAATGACTTTTTGTGAATAAATTCTTTGATGGAATCCATTAAGATATTAAAATCCTTAAAAATTATTAGAACCCTTGGAAATCCCTTGAAATTATTTTAATCTATTGAAAAAACCTTGGAATTTTTTGAAATACCTTAAAATATTTCGAAGTCTTTGAAATTCCTTCAAACTATTGAAATAATAAAAAAAAATCTGGGAATCGTTCATATTATAATTATATTTCAAAACCTTTGAAATCCCTTGAAACTTTTTAAAGCTTTTGAAAATGCCTGCGAATCTTTGAAAATACCCTAAAATATTTCAAATCCTTTGAAATCCTATTAAGTTACTGAAATCAATTAAAAATTTCTTTGTAATTTTTTTAAATAACCTAAAATATTTCAAATTCCTTAAAATCTTTTGAAATCCCTTGCATTTTTTTTGAAATCTTGAAAATTCCAAGGAATTGAAAAAAAAAATACCTTAAAATATTTCAAATCCTTTGATCATTTTATCAATTGATCCTCAGGACCAAGTGAATAAAAACTTTTAAAAATTCCAAAAAATCCATTGAATTAAGTAAAACTGAGTACATTTAGAAGAATTCAAATCAATTTTAAAAAATTCAAAAGAATTACATAGAATTTAAAATAAGTCAGGGTGAATTCCAAAAATTAATTTCAAATCTCTTCAAATCAATGAAACCCTACAAAACACCTCACTTCTCGCGAGTAAATTCTTTAAAATTCACTAAAATATTATAAAATCCCATGACATTCTATGAAATATGATATTTCCTGAAATCCTGGAAAATTTATTAAAATACCTTCAGAGCTTCAAAAAACCCTTACAATCTTACAATCTTTGAAATCCCTTCAAATTAATAAAACTAATGAAAAAATTCCTTGGAATCTTTTAAAATTTCCCAAAATATTTAAAATCCTTTGAAATTATTTGAAAACCCTTGAAACTTTTAAAAGCTCTTGAAAATTCTTGAGAATTTTTCAAAATACTCTGAAATCTTAAAAATCCCTTCAGAACATTGAAATCTAATAAAAATTTCTCGGAATATTTAAAAATACACTGAAATATTTCAAAAAAATTCAAGACAATTCAGAAAAAGGTACAGACCTGAATTGAATAGTAATTAACCCATGAGTTATTTATTGAAAGAAAATTGACTATTATCTTTAAAAAGTAAGTAAAAAGTGATTAATAGTGACTGTATGGCAGTCCTGATTATTTTTCCAGTTACTTCTTACAGAAATTACCTGATTTTTGCTATTTTTTCAAAATGCCTGACTCTTGGAAGCTTTGATCTTATTATACATTTTTTTTAAAGTTCCATTATAGGCTGAAAATAGGGTACCATAGGGACCAAATCTTGAAAATAGGGTACTTTAAGGACCTTAACTAAATATAGGGTACAATATGGGATATAGGGACCGGTACAAAATTTTTCACAGTTGTTTTTTATATAAAAAGGAGAATAATAGGAGCCCAGCGTCTTTCATTTTATGAAATAATTCTGTGAAACAATATTAAAACTTACTTCCACAGTGGGAACTTCCTTTTTCTGGATCACATCGTGTTTTTCACCCAAAAGACACCCATGTGTCCCCATCATCTCAGATTTATATCGAAATCGAAATTTGTCGACGGGCTGTACCAAAATCTTGATTTGCGGCAGTCCCAGGACTACGAAGTAAAATTAAAATTTAGTTTCTAACTTTAAATTCAGGCCTCGGACTCACTTCAGAAATAAAAAATAGTGTAAATAGTGTCAAAATTTTTTTTTAAGAGCAGGCCTCACAGTCCCTATGGGATAAAATATAGGGACCAAAGGGTACTTTTCGTCACGCTCATAGGGTACTTTTTTCGCGCTCAAAGGTTAAAAAATTCAGGATAAATTCATAAGACTTCAAAACAATTAAGTTAAATTTAAAAAAATTCAAATCAATTGGAAAAAAAAATTTAAATAAAAAAATTCCATTTATTTCCGTAAAATTAGAATAGATTTTGAAGAATTGAAGGTAAACGAGAAAAACTGAATGAAATTCATAAAAATTGAATGTGAATTAAAAAAAAATTTTAAATACGAAGAAAATTTTATGAATTCAGTAACTTTGAAATGAGCTTAGGAAAATTCAAGGGAATTCAAAAGAATTTTATGAAATGCCTAAGAATTCAAGGTGAGGTTAAAAGACTTCAGGATCAATTAAATAAAAACTTTTAAAAAGTAAAAAAAAAGCCCATTGAATTAAGTCTAATTGAGCCAATTTAGAATAATTCAAGTGAAGTAAAAAAACTCAAGAGAATCCCAAAGAATGTAAAAGAATTCAGGGTGAATTTCAAAAAATAATTTCAAATGTCTTCAAATCTTTGAAACCCTCCTAATTTATAACTAAAAAAATGACTAATGACCACAAAACAATTTTTACAAAGTCAAATGAATTCGAAAAAGTTTTAAAAATTGAAAAAATCCATTTATTTCTGTAAAATTTTAGTGAATTTAGAGGAATTTAAGGGAAGCGAGAAGAATTCGATGAAATTCATAAAAATTCAAGGTGAATTAAAAAAAATTCAAATGAATTGACAAAAATTTTAAAACATGAAAAAATGCATTGAATTGAGTAAGTTTGAAATGAATTTTAGAACAAATTAAAGAGAATTCAAAAGAATTTGATGAAATGCCTACAAATTTGAGGTGAGTTTTAATGTCTTCAAGATGAATTAAACAAAAACTTTAAAAAAATCCATTGACCTGAATAAAATTGATTGCATCTAGAAGAATTCAAAAGGATTTAAAAGAATTCAGGGCGAATTCCAAATGAATTGCAAAAAATATTGAAAAATCTCTTAAAATCTTTGAAACCCTACGAAATCCCTCAGTTCTTGTGAATAAATTCTTTGAAATCCATTAAAATCCCTTAAAATTATTAAAACCCTCGGAAATTCCTTGGAATTCTTTAAATCTCTTGAAAATGCCTTGGAATCTTTTAAAATGCCTTAAAATATTTCAAAGTCTTTGAAATCCCTTGAAACTATTGAAATAAATAAAAAATTTCTGGGAATCGTTAAAATTTCCTAAAATATTTCCAATCCTTTAAATCTTTTGAAATCCCTTGAAACTTTTTAAAGCTCTTGAAAATGCATGGGAATCTTTTAATTAATAATTTCTTTATAATCTTTTAAAATAACCTAGAATATTTCTAATCCCTTAAAATCTTTTGAAATACCTTGAAATTTTTTAAAGCTCTAGAAAATGCCAAGGAATTTGAAAAATGCCTTAAAATATTTCAATTCCTTTGGTCATTTTATCAATTAATCTGTAGAACCAATTATAGAAAAACTTTTAAAAAATCAATTGAATGATGTAAAATTGAGTACATTTATAAGAATTCAAATGAATTAAAAATTCATTTGGAAATCTTATAAAATAACGTGAAATTCTTTAAAATATCTTACGACCTTATAAATCCTGTAAAATCGTTTCATATCTTCCGAAATTCTAGAAAATTCATTATCCTAAAATATTTCAAACGCTTCAAAATTCCTTCAAATTAATTAAATTAATTATTAATTCCTTGGATTCTTTTAAAATTCCCTAAAATATTTCAAATTCTTTGAAATTCCAATTAACTACTAAAAACAATTAAAAATTACTTGAAATCTTTTAAAATAACCTAAAATAACCTCAAATATTTTAAATCCTTTGAAATATTTTGAAATCCCTTGAAATTCGTTAAAGCTCTTGAAAATGTCAATTAATAAAAAATTCCTTGGGATCTTTTCAAATTCCCTAAAATATTTCAAATTAAAAGCTCTTGAAAATGCCTTAGAAGTTTGAAAAAAAAAATTTTGGTTGAAAATATATTATTTTTGGTTGGAAAGTCTACTATTAAATTTTTGGTAAGGAATTAATTTTCTTTTGGTTAAAAATTATATTATTTGATTCAAAATTGAATTATTTTGTTGAAAAATTAACAATTTTGTTAAAAAGTCATACTTCTTGGTAGAAAATTCAACTGTTTTGTTGAAAATTCGTCTTTTAGCTTGATAATTCAACAATTAGATCGACAATTTTTTTCTTGACTAACAAATTATGTTATTGAAAATTCAACTATTTTCTTAAAAAATTCATCTTTTTGGTTTAAAAATGTATCTCTTTCTGTCAACATTTAATCTTTTTTTGTTAAAAATGCAACTATCTGGTTAAAAATTAACTTTTTGATGACAATTCACATTTTCGGATTGAAAATTCAACTGTTTTGTAGAAAATTCCTATTTTCGGTTTAAAAATTAAGCAATTTGGTAAAGAATCAATTTTTTTGTTTAAAAATGCAACTGCCTAGTTCAAAATTAATCTGATTCCGTTAAAAAAAAAAAACTTTTTTATTAAAAATTTACATATTTCAGGCTGAAAATTCAACTTTTTTGTAGAAAATTCCTATTTTCGGTTTAAAAATTAAACGAATTGGTAAAAAATCAATTTTTTGTTTAAAGATGCAACTTTTTGGTTGAAAATCAATCTGTTTTAGTTGGCTATCCAAGTGTTTTTTATTTTAAATTATTCAAAAAATTTTTGTAGAAATATCAACTATTACATTTTCCGTTGAAAATTCATTTTTGTAGATTGAAAATTCAACTCCGTGGTTGAAAGTTGAACTACTTTCTCAAAAGTTCATTTTTTGGTTGGAGATTCATAATTTTAGTTGAAAATTCGTTTTTTGTTGTTAAAAATGATTTTTTTTTAAATAAAAAATTTAACTATTTGGTTGAAAATTCAACTGTTTGGTACAAAATTAAACTATTGTGTGGAAAATTGGTTTTATACTGAAAATTGATTCTCCTCAATAAAAATTGAACTACACAATTTTTGGTTAAAAATTTATCTTTTTCAGTTTAAAAACTCAACTATTTAGTTAAAAATGTATGTATTATGTTGAAAATTCGTCTTTTTTCTAGTTATATTCAACTATTTTTTATTTATAATTTTTTTTTTTTTTAAATATCTACGATTACATTTTTTGTTGAAAATTGTTATTTCCAGGTTGAAAATGCAACTCTTTTGCAGAGAACTCGTCTTTTTGGCTTGAGAATTCAACAGTCCTGTAGAAAATTTGTTTTCTTTTTATTGAAAATTAATTTTTTCAACTGTAAATTTAACTATTCGATGTTTAGTTGAACATTGATTTTTTTTAGTTGAAAATTCAACTATTAGATTAAAAATTTATGTATTTTCTTTGAAAATCATCTTTTTTATAGAAAATTAATCCTTTTGGTTTAAAATTGCACTATTTGGTAATATTTAAAATTAAATTTTTTGGTATAATTATCAACTATTACATTTTTTGGTGAAAATTTATATTTCCGGGTTAAAAATACAGCTGTTTTGTAGACTTCGTCTCTTTGGCTTGAAAATTCAACAATCTTGTAGAAAATTCGTTTTATTTTTATTGAAAATTAATTTTTTTAACTGAAAATTGAACTATTCGATTTTTGATTGGAAACTAATCTTTTTTAGTTGAACATTCAACTATTTCCTTGAAAATCTATGTACTTTTCTTGAAAATCGTATTTTTTTATAGAAAATTAATCCTCTTGGTTTAAAATTTAACTGCTTGGCAGAAAATATATTTATTTTATTAACAATTTGTCTCTTTTAATAGAAAATTAATTTTTTGGTTAAAAATGCAACCGTATGGTTAAAAAATAATCTGGTTTAGTTGAGGCTTGAAGTATTTGGTTGAAAATTCGACGTTTTTGGTTATATATAACTGTTTTTTATTTAAAATTAAAATCATTTTTGCTTCAAATATCGACTATTACATTTTTTTGTGAAAAATAATTTTTTCTGATTGAAAACTCAACTGTTTTGTATAGAATTCGTCTGTTTGGCTTGAAAATGCACAAAAAATTAATAAAAAATTCCACTGTTTTGTGAAAAATTTATGTAATTCGTTAAGAATTCAACTTTTTGGTTAAAAATTCAACTTTTTTTGGTATAAAGTCCATTTTGTTGTTAAAAATGCAACTGTATGGTTGAAAATTAATCTGTTTTATTTAAGGATTTAAGTAATATGGTGAAAATTTGTCTTTTTTAGTTATACACATTCAACTGTTTTTTATTTAAAATTAAAATATTTTTGGTTTAAATATCAACTACTACATTTTTTGTTAAAAATTAGTATTTTCAGGTCTCTTTGGCATAAAAATTTAATAGTCTTGTTGAAAATTCGTTTCCTTTTTATTAAAGATTAATGTTTTTAACTAAAAATATTAACTATTCGATTTTTATTTGCAAATTGATATTTTTTAGTTGAAAATTAAACTATTTGGTTAAAAAATCGTCTGTTTTGGTAGAAAATTAATTCTCTTGGTTTAAAATACCTTGAAAATTCAACAGTCTTGTAGAAAATTTTAACTATTCAAGTATTTTCAGGTTGAAAATGCAACTCTTTGTTTTTTTTTTCGTCAAATTTAATTCGTATTTAATTCGTCTCTTTCGCTTGATAATTCACCAGTTTGGTAGAAAATTTGTTTTCTTTTTATTTAAAATTAATTTTTTTAACTGCAAATTTCAACTATTCGATTTTTGGTTGAAAATTAATTTTTTAAATTGAAAATTGAAGTATTTGGTGGAAAATTCTTATATTTTCTTTTAAAAAATCGTCTTTCTTGATAGAAAATTAATCCTCTTGGTTTGAAATGTTTGAAATTTGGTAGAAACTATATGTATTTTATTAACAATTTCTCTGTTTTGTAGAAAATCTTTTTTTTCTTGGTTAAAAATTCCACTGTCTAATTGAAAATTAATCTATTTTCGTTGGCGATTCAAGTAGTTTGTTGAAAATTCGTCTTATTGGTTATATCAAACTGTTTTTTATTTAAAATTAAAACCTTTTGTTGTTTAAATATCACCTACTACATTTTTCGGCGAAAATTAGTATTTTCAGGTTGAAAAATCAACTGTTTTGTTGAGAATTTGTCTCTTTGGCTTGAAAATTCAACAGCCTAGTAGAAAATTCGTTTTCTTTTAATTAAAAATTCATTGTTTCAACTGAAAATTTAACTATTCGATTTTTGATTGAAACATGATCTTTGTTAGTTAAAAATTCAACGATTTGCTTGAAAATGTATGTATTTTTCTTGAAAAATCGTATTTTCTGATAGAAAACTAATCCTCTTGGTTTAACATTTAACTGTTTGGTAGAAAATATATGTATTGTGTTAAAAATTCGTCGTTTTCGTAGAAAATTCATTTTTTGTTAAAAATTCAACTGTATACTTGAAAATTAATCTGTTTTAGTTGAGGATTCAAGTATTTTGTTGAAAATTCGTCTTTTCTGGTTATATTCAACTGTTTTTTCTTAAAAATTAAAACATTTTCTGGTTTAAATATCAACAATTATATTTTTTTGGTAAAAATTATTATTTTCTCGTTGAAAAGTCAACTGTTTTGTGGAAAATGTATGTACTTTGTTGAGAATTCATCCTTTTCGTTGAAAATTTAACTATTTTGTGGAAAATTCAGCTGTTTTGTTAAAAGCTCATCTTTTTCGTTTGAATATTCAACATTTTGGACAATTTGTTGCCAATTAGCGAAGAAGTTCAACAATATTGTTTAAGGAAAAGTAAAAAAAATAGTGGCAGTAGTAAACAATTTTGAGAAAATACTGTCTTTAGTGTAATTTTTTTCAATAGAGTGATGAGTCCGAGGCCTGTAAATGAGTTAAAAAATACAGATCTTTTAATGAAATAATTATAAATACCTGTGGCACCCGGAATTGTGATATAATCCGTGGCATGATTTGGAGATGCCTCATCAATCGACATTGGAGACATATCCAAGCCACTAAGGCCCAACGATTCCATCGAACTTGGACTGTAATTTCCAGCTGTGCTCATTTGTGTTGTTCCTAAATTAAACAAAAAGAAAATATTTAACAAAAAATGGAGTTTTCAAAAATCCTCTGGTGAAATGTGATAAAGCTTTGAATGCACTTGCTTTAAAAACTTGGTTTAATTATTTATGAAAAGAATGTTTTACTCAAATCCTGGACAAAAATTTCCTGAAAATTTCAGCATTTTAGAAGTATCTCAAGATTTTTCCAGGTATAATTTTTCATATTACAGAACCATTCAAGTATTTCGATTTTTTTAAAACAATGGACTCGAAATATGTATACAATTTCGCGAATTTATTATAAATATTAGTTTTTTGCAGTCTTTGTAAATATCTAAATGTGTAAAAATAGTACTATTTATGTGTAAAATTAATAACTGTTTTTTCATTTGGGGAAATATCATTATTAAGGGATAAGTAATTTTTTAATAGGATATTTTGAAATATATTATCACGATCGAATGAACAAATAAATAATACTAAAAACATAATTATTTCTTGAATTTGAATATATCCTTTGAAGTAAAATTAATATGAATACTATATTAAATTAAGTTAAAAACGCCTGAAATTCCTAACATTTCAAGTAAAAATATTGCATTTTCAACAAAATAGATTAAATTTTAACCGAAAAGTTAAATTTTCAACCAAAAAGATTAATTTTCTACCAAAAAAGACGAATTTTCAAACAAATTGTTGAATATTCAACTAAAAATGATAAATTTTCAGTTAAAAAATTACTTTTCAACAAAATAGTTAAATTCTCAAAGTGATGGATTTTTAACTAAAATGATGAATTGTCAACCAGGAAGATTCATTTTCTACCAGAAAAGAGCAATTTAAAAAAAAAAATATGAATTTTCAACCAAACAGTTGAATGTCTAACTAAAAAACATACATTTTCAACCAAGAAGATAAATTTTCTACCAAAAAGACAAATTTCCACATAAAAAGATGGAATATCGAACTGAATTAGTTAAATTTTCTGTTAAACAAAAAAAAAATGAATTATCAACCAAATGGTGAAATATTGAACTAAAAAAGATCAATCTAGTTGAAAATTAAAATCCTTGGTTCAAATTTTAATTACTTTCTTAAAAGCTCTCATTTTTTTGGTTGAAAATTCGTCTTTTTTGGTTGACAATTAATCTCTTTGGTTGATTCGCCCTTTCTGGTAAAAAATTAACCTTCTTGTTTGGAAATTCAACTATTTGGTTGAAAAATTATGTATTTGATTGAAAATTCGTCTTTTTCGTAGAAAATTAATCTTCTTGCTTCAAAATTCAACTATTTGGTAAAAAATGTATGTATTTTGTTGAGAATTCATCTTTTTGGTTCAAAATTAAACTATTTAGTAGAAAATTAAACTATTTGATACAAAATTAAACTGTTTTGTAGAAAATTCGTTTTCTTAAATTGAAAATCAATTCTCTTAATTAAAAATTTAACTACTCCATTGTTACATACTATTTAGTTAAGAATTTTTATAAACGAAACCAATATAAACTGAAAATTTAACAAATAAAATTTGGACTAACATCACACCCACTGTTCAAATTATTTAGATGAAAATTTATGTATTTTTTTGAAAATTCCTCTTTTTTTTTAGAAACTTTATTATTTTGGTCGAAGATTTGGTTAAAACTATTTTTTTAACTGACTATTTGGTTAAAAATGTATTTAAATCAGTGGTTGAAAGTTGAACCACTTTCTTAAGAGAGAATTTTTTTGGTTGAAGATTCATAATTTTAGTTGAAAATTCGTTTTTTTGTTGGTTGAAAATTAATTTTTTTACATGAAAACTTAAGTATATGGTTGAGATCAACCTTTTTTATTGAAAATTCCTTTTCTCGGCTTAAAAATTAAATTATTTTTGTTAAAAATTCGTTTCTTGTTGTTGTTAAAAATTAATTTTTGAAACTGAAAATTTAATTATTTTGTTGAAAATTAACTTTTTTGTCGAAAACTCCTACTCTGGGGTTGAAAATTCAACTTTTTTTTGTAGAAAAATCGTGGTGAAAATTTGTTTGCAGAAAATTAATTTTTTCGTTAAAAATCCAACTGCTTGATTGAAAATTAATCTGGCTTAGTAGAACAACCAAGTATTTTGTTAAAAATTCGTTTTTCTTGGTTAAATCCATCTGTTTTTAATTTTTTATTCAAAATTTCTTTTTGTAATAACAAATATCACCATTTTTGTTGAAAATTCAACTCCTTGGCTGAAAGTTGAACTGATTTCTTAAGAGTTCATTCTTTTGATTGAAAATAAAAAAATTGTTTTTTAAAAGCCCTACAAGATTATCATAACAACTTTTTGAATTTTTTTGAAAAATCGAAAATTCAAATTTTGATCGCACAAAAAATAATGAAAAATCAAAAATTACATTTTGTGATCAAACTATGCGAGATACAAAAAAAGATAAAAAACCAAAAATTGTGCTCTCAAAAATATCTACAAATTTTTTGATAATCACCCTGGTGGAAAAATTTTTACAAAGAAGTACAGAAAACTAAAACTATTTTCACAGGAATCTACAAATAAATACAATAAATTACAACCAAAATTACAGAAAAGTACAACTTTTTTCTATTATTGAGACGAATTTTGTACTTTTTTTGTATTCTTTTATACATTGTTGTATTTTATTGTAGTTTTAATTTTCTAAAAGAATCTACAGGAGTTTACAGCTTTTGCAGCCAGAAATTTGTTCTTTTTCGACCTAGGACGACAAATATTTAGAATACTGCAATGAGATAATTTTAAATTAGAATGTATACATGATCGCTATTAAAAAAAAAGATTCTATGTTTAAACTTTAAAAGGAATGGTAGAATGTTAAAACACAATAATGAATAATTGTTATTAAAAAAAAACAAAAAACCTTACGTTTGAAGTTTTTTTTTTCAAATATACAGCAATCGATTGAACACCATGTCATTTATAATTATGTCATTGCAATATTTTTAATATTTCTTCTCCTAAGTCGAAGAAGAACAACTTTTTTATTGTAAATAAAAATTGAACAATTGAGAGAGAATTGATCACAGACATTGAAATTAAATGATTCGAACTCTTTAAAACAATTTTTTTTCATTTGAAGTTATGAAAACTGAACCGCAAATTAAAATACTCAAAGTTGAATACTTTTGAATTTTAAACTTTTCAAATTAAAGCTTTAAAAGATGTTAATTCAAACGCTCAGTAATTTTCGCGTGTAAAATGAAAGCTTTTAAAATTTTTCAATTGTAAAATTTCAATTTTTAACTTTTATCCATTGTACAGTTAAAATATTTAAAAAAAAATAGAAATCCACGCTACTATTTTCAAAGCTACGAATTGAAGAATGAATCAAAAAATGTATAAATTTTCAATATTATATCATTTTAAGCAATTTTGATCTAGAAACATTATTTTATACATTAAAATTTGTTTTGAAATCTTTTTAAATATTCTCTTAGAAATTTGTTTAAAAAATAACATTTACAAATTTTCCAAGATTCTAATAATAATTTTATTAGCTTGGAACTGGAATTTTTCCTAACATTTTTTGACAATCCTGAAAAAGTAAAAAAAATACCTTAAAATCATCCAGATTCTTTTTTGAAAATTTTGGAAATCTTATTAAATATTCTTTTAAAATTAATATTTCAACAAAAAATATTGTTAGTTTTTCTAGGAATTTTGATACCAATTTTTTATTCATTTAAAACCTTTCAAAATGCTTAAAAAGCCTATAAATTTTGTGTTAGACATCTTCAAAAATCTACATTGTGTTTTAAATGTTTTGAAATATTTTCACGTTTTAAATTATTTTGGAATCTTTTCAAAACTTCTAAATACATTTTAAACTTACACGATTATTTTACAAATTAATAAATGTTCAATTGTTTATTTATTATTAAAAATTTTGTTTAAATCTTTTTAAATACTCTCTTGAAATTAATTTTTCAAAATAAAAAATTATTTTAAATTTTCCCAGCAAAGTTAAGAAAATTTGGTATTTTCTCAAAACCTTTAAAGATCCTTACAAAGCTTCGAAAGTTTATTTCGAAATCCACAACAATGTGAAATTAAGTTTCTTATTTTTCGAAATATTTTCCAGTTTTAAATTAAGTTTGTATCTTCTAAAAACTTGTAAATATCTCTTAAACTAACTCAAATTTTTTCCCAATTGATAATTGTTCAATTGTTATTTATGCATCAAAATTCAATAATTTCACTTACATATTAAACTAGCTGTGAATTCGATCTCGAGTGTTTCCACCGTTTTTGTTTTAATCGTGAACAATGACATTGCAAATTAACCAAACGTGAAATAGATAAAATTTCAGTTAAAAAGATATTAATTTTCAATTAAAAAAAAATAATTTTGATAAATGGTCAACCAAACATGGAATAGTTAAATTTTCAGTTAAAAAATAATTTAAATAAATGTTAAAAAAATGGTTATATTTTGAACTAGAACAAAAGCTTTTTCAACTAAAATGAATCAACCAGAAAAATGAATTTTCAAAGTAGTTCCACTTAGTAGATTTTTATCTAAAGAAAGGGTAATTAGTGCGCGCACAATGTTCTAGTTTATTAAAATATTCACAAAAAAAATGGAATAGACTAATCTTT
Source organism: Andricus curvator (assembly GCA_932195095.1). Lineage (NCBI taxonomy): Eukaryota > Metazoa > Arthropoda > Insecta > Hymenoptera > Cynipidae > Andricus > Andricus curvator. The sequence continues at coordinate 26,208 of CAKNYM010045375.1, forward strand.
AGTTGGAGAAATAAGTTTTTTAGCAAACAAATTTTTAGCGAAATAGTTCAATTTTCAACCAAACAAATGAATTTTTTACCAAAAAAAATTGAATGTCTAATAAAAATAAATTTTCGACAAAAACTTTAGTTAATTTTTTGGTTAAAAAATCAATATTCAATAAAAACACTAATTTTCAATAAAAGAAAAATTAGTTTAAAAAGAATACAATTTTCCACCGAAAAAGAATAATTTTTAACAAAATACATGAATTTTTAACCATATATTTTAATTTTTAATTGAACTTTTAACCTAATAATTGAATATTTAACCAAAAAGGTGAATATGTCGCCGCGAAGATTAATATTCCACCACAAAAGACGAAGTTTTAACAAAATAGAGAAATTTTCAAACGAATAGTTGAACTTTTTACTGAAGAAGATACATGTTCAACTGAACATGAAATAGTTGAATTTTGAGTTAAAAAAATGTTAACAAAATAGTTCAATTTTAGAAATAAAAATTTCAACTAAAACGGTGATTTATCAATCAAAAAATGGAATTTTTTAAAAAGTAGTTACAATTTCAACTAAGTAGTTGCATTTTGAACCAAACAAGGTTTTCCAGTCGCTATTCACGATTATCAAAAATATTGAAAATTTTATCAAATAGTTATATTACATAAACAATCTTGGAACCAAGCCAAATTTACATGATTATTCGAGGAAAAACTGATTTAACTGGAGAAAAAAATGTCATCCAAAATTTTGAGTTTTTAAGTTATAAAGACGAATTTTTGAAAAAAAAGTTAAATTTACAACCCAAAAATATGCATTTTCTACCAAAATAATTCAAGTTTCGGCTAAAAAAAGACGAGTTTTCAACGAAATACGTGAATTTTTACCTGAAAAAGATCAGTTTTCCAGCAAAAATGAGATAGCTGTCTTTTTAATAAAAAAAAATTCATTTTAAACACAAAAAAAAAAAACAAGTTTTCAACCAAATTTGTTGAATTTTTAACCAAAGAAATGAACTTCTAACTAAAATTATGCATCTTGAATCAAAAAAATAAATTCTCCACCGAAAAGTTAAATTTTCAACCAGAAAGATTAAAAGTATGTAAAAAAAAATTCGAAGAAAAATTGAAGTAAAATTATTATTTAAAAAAATTAATTTTCAATAAAAAAGAAACTAATTTTCAACCAAAGAAATCAAATTTCAACCAAAAAGAATCATTTTCTACCAAAAAAGAATATTTTTTTTCAAATATATGAATTTTCAACCAAAAAGGTTATATTGCTACCAAAAAAGACAAATTTTCAACAAAATAGATGAATTTTCAACTAAAAAAGATAAATTTTCAACAAAAAATAGAATAGTTTAATTTTAAGTTAGAAAAACAAGTTTTTAACCAAATAAAATACATTTTTAACGAAATAGTTAAATTTTCAACCAGATGAATTTTCAATCAAAAATATCAAATGTCTATAAAAAAAATAAAAAATTAACAAGAAATGGAATAGTTAAATTTTTACTTTAAAAAATTAATTTTCAATAAAAAAAAAATAATTTTCTACCAAAAAGGAAATTTCTCAAATAAAATAGATGAATTTTTAATTGAAAAAGATCAATTTTCAACAAAAAATGGAATAGATTAATTTTCAGTTGGAGAAATAAGTTTTTAAGCAAATACATTTTTGGAGAAATAGTTCAATTTTCAACCAAACAAATGAATTTTTTGCCAAAAAAGATGGAATGTCTAATAAAATTAAATTTTCGAAAATAACTTTAGTTACTTTTTTGGTTAAAAAATCAATTTTCAATAAAAACACTAATTTTCAATAAAAGAAAAATCAATTTAAAAAAAAATACAACTTTCCACCAAAAAAGAATAATTTTTAACAAAATACATGAATTTTCAACCATATATTTTAATTTTAAATGGAATTTTTAACTTAATAATTGAATATTTAACCAAAAAGGTGAAAATTAGTCACCAAGAAGATTAATATTCTACCAGAAAAGACGAAGTTTGAACAAAATACAGTAATTTTTAAACGAATAGTTGAATTTTCAACTGAAGAAGATTAATGTTAAAAAAAAAACAATTTGCAACCAAAGAAATGAAGTTTCAACCAAAAAAATTAATTTTCTACCCAAAAAGAATAATTTTTAACAAAATACGTGAATTTCAAACAAAGTATTTTAATTTTTAATGGAGTTTTCAATCTAATAATTGAATTTTCAACCAAAAAGATTAAATGTCTATAAAAAAAATGTGGACAAAAGACGGAATAGTTCAATTTTTAGTTAAAAAACTTACTTTTCAATAAAAAAAATAGTTTTCTACCAAAAAAGAATAATTTTTTACAATATACATGAATTTTCAACCAAATATTTTAATTTATAATGGAATTTTCAAACAAAAAGGTTAATTTTCTACTAAAAAATGCAATTTTACAACAAAATAGATGAATTTTCAAATAAAAATGATCAATTTTCAACAAAAAATAGAATAGTTTAATTGTCAGTTGGAGAAATAAGTTTTTAAGCAAATAAAATAAATTTTCAACCAAACAAATGCATTTTTTATCAAAACGATTAAATGTCTATAAAAAAATGTCGACAAAAAATATAGTTAAATTTTTGGTTAAAAAAATTAATTTTCAATAAAAACACTAATTAAAATATGCAAACAATTCCAGATACAGCAGATCCAAAACTGTTATTCCTTTCTTCTTAGTGGAAAAACACTAATTTTCAACAAAAGAAAAATTAATTTTCAACAAAATACATGAATTTTTAACCAAATATTTAAATTGTTAATGGAATTTTTAACCTAATAGTTGAATTTTCAACCGAAAAGGGTAATTAGTCGCCAAGAAGATTAATATTCTACCACAAAAGACAAAGCTTCAATAAAATACGGAATTTTTCAACCAACTAGTTGAATTTTCAACTGAAGAAGTTTAATGTTCAAACAAATATGATATAGTTAAATTTTCAGATCGAAAATTTAATTTTCAATAAAAAAAACTAATTTTGAACCAAAAAGATTAATTTTTTACGACAAAAAAAATTAATTTTTAATATAATACATGAATTTTCAACTGAAGAAGATTAATGTTCAAACAAATATGATATAGTTAAATTTTCAGTTAAAAATTTAATTTTCAATACAAAAAAACTAATTTTGAACCAATAAGATTAATTTTCTACCACAAAAAGATTAATTTTCTACCACAAAAAAAATTAATTTGTAATATAATACATGAATTTTCAACCAAACAGTTGAATTTTCAACTGGAGAAGATTAATGTTCAAACAAATATGATATAGTTTAAATTTTAGTTGAAAATTTAATTTTCAATAAAAAAAAAACCAATTTTGAACCAAAAAGATTAATTTTCTACCACAACAAAAATTACTTTTTAAGATAATACATGAATTTTCAACTAAATAGTTGAATTTTCATATGAAGAAGATTAATGTTCAAACAAATATGATATAGTTAAATTTTCAATGAAAAAAGACTAATTTTGAACCAAAAAGATTAATTTTTTATGACAAAAAAATTAATTTTTAATATAATACATGAATTTTCAACCAAATAGTTGAATTTTCAACTGGAGAAGATTAATGTTCAAACAAATATGATATAGTTTAATTTTCAGTTAAAAATTTAATTTTCAATAAAAAAAAAACTAATTTTGAACCAAAAAGATTAATTTTCTACCACAACAAAAATTACTTTTTAAGATAATACATGAATTTTCAACCAAATAGTTGAATTTTCAACTGAATAAGATTAATGTTCAAACAAATATGATATAGTTCAATTTTCAATAAAAAAAAATTCATTTTGAACCAAAAAGATTAATTTTCTACAACCAAAAATTTATTTTTGATATAACACATGAACTTTTAACCAAACATGGAATAGTTAAATTTTAAGTTAAAAAAATAACTTAAACAAATGTTTAAAAAATAGATTTTGAACGAAAAGAAAAGATTTTTCAACTAAAATGAATCAACAAAAAAAAAATGAATTTTCAAAGTAGTTACACTTAGTAGATTTTTATCTAAAGAAAGGGTAATTAGCGCCCGCGTAGCACGCACAATGTTCTAGTTTATTAAAATATTCATTAAAAAAATGGAATAAATTAATTTTCAGTTGGAGAAATAAGTTTTTAAGTGAATAAATTTTTAGCGAAATAGTTCAATTTTCAACCAAACAAATGAATTTTTTACGAAAAAAAATTGAATGATTGATAAAAATAAATTTTCGACAAAAACTTTAGTTAATTTTCTGGTTAAAAAATCAATTTTCAATCAAAGAAAAATTAATTTAAAAAGAATACAATTTTCCAACCAAAAAAGAATAATTTTTAACACAATACATGAATTTTCAACCAAATATTTTAATTTTTAATGGAATTTTCAACCAAAAAGGTTAATTTTTTACTAAAAAAGACAATTTTTCAACAAAATAGATTAATTTTCAAATAAAAATGATCACTTTTCCACAAAACATAGAATACTTTAATTTTCAGTTAGAGAAATAAGTTTTTAAGCGAATAAAATAAATTTCAACGAAATAGATTTTCAACCAAACAAATGAATTTTTTATCAAAACGATTAAATGTCAATAAAAAAAATATCGACAAAAAATTTAGTTGAATTTTTGGTTAAAAAAATTCATTTTCAATAAAAAAGCTACATATCTGCCAAAAAAGAATCATTTTTAACAAAATACATGAATTTTCAACCAAATATTTAAATTTTTAATGGAATTTTTAACCTGATAGTTGAATTTTCAACCAAAAAGGTTAATTAGTCGCCAAGAAGATTAATATTCTACCACAGAAGAGAAAGCTTCAACAAAATACATGAATTTTCAACTGAAGAAGATTAATGTTCAAACAAATATGATATAGTTAAATTTACAGTTAAAAATTTAATTTTCAATAAAAAAAACTAATTTTGAACCAAATAGTTGAATTCTCAACTGAAGAAGATAAATGGTCAACAAAAAATGGAATAGTTAAAGTTTCAGTTAGAAAATAACTTAAACAAATGTTTAAAAAATAGATTTTGAACGAAAAGAAAAGATTTTTCAACTAAAATGAATCAATCAAAAAAATCAACTTTCAAAGTAGTTACACTTAGTAGATTTTTATCTAAAGAAACGGTAATTAGTGTACTAATTAGTGTAATTAGTAAAAACCAAACACACTTCAACATAACTTCCGAATGTGGTGGAAACAAAATAAAATCGTCAAAATTTAAATTGCGGCGCAGTAGTTATTCTGAAACGGTTGTTTGTTTGTTTTGACCTAACCTCACCTAACCTAAAAGTAACCTCTCACGTCGGCACAAACCAGTTAAAAAAAGGAATCCAATCTACCATATTGATAATAGTCACGGTAGTCTTGTTCGCCCTCTTGATAAAACATTCCTGTTTCAAACATTTCCGGCATTCTCCACTCGTTTTTTTAATAAATTTGTGCCAAAATAGTGCTGTTCGGCAACGACGCACGAGATCAGAGAAATTCTTAAAAATCCGGCTTGAGGAAGAAAATTTCGGCACGAAAGGAAGATTTTAAAGAGAGGAGAAGAAAATCAATAAAAACGATCTTCTACACGTACTCACCGAACAATAACTAATTTGGTTTCCTCATATGCGACTCTTCTATAAACACTGATAAACGCGACAGGTTCTTCCCCGAGTTCTCACTGTGTGTTTCGGTGTGTCGCTTGCAGCCAACCAATCAAAATACTCTTTTCTCGTTGGTGAGTTTCACACAGTGAAAAGAAACGATTTTCACACGAAATGTGTTCGTGGACGCGAAATCATGAATTTTCCTGGTTTTTCCACTCATTTGCAATCAGGAAGAAAGATATTTATAGAGTTTTGCCTTTTATTGTGATTTTATGGAGTCGATCTGATGAGAATTTGTGAATTAGGTTTATTATAATTTATAATATTATGGGTATTTGTAGCGACAAATGAGGCTTTTTGTCACATCACAGGGGGAATCCCCCGGGATTAAATGTTAAACACGTGAGTTTTTTCTTCATTTTTTTTGTTAATGAAATTAAAACAAAATAAATTTAGTGGAATATTTAACTGAAAAAGATCAATCGAGTTAAATGCAGCTGTTTTTAATTTTCCATTAAAATAGGGTGACCCTAGTGAAAAAAGGACATAACCTCGCCCCCCCCCCCTCCTAGGGTGACCCGGTTTTTGGGTGTTTCGAGAAGCGTCCCGGTTTGTAGTAAAATGTCCCGGTTTTTGTCGAAATACCGAACTTGAAAAAAAAAAACATTTTCCTACAGCTCCTTTTTTAATGTATAGAATTCCTGAACTGAACTGTAATTTAAAAAAAAAGACTTGTTCTCAGAAAAAAAATTGTCTTTAGACACAAATAGAACAGAGGAAAGAAAAATGAGAAGGCAACCAACCAAATCCCCTTCCTTCTCTTTTTTATTTCTTTCGTCCTTTTTATTT
>CAKNYM010045375.1:37697-53352 GCA_932195095.1 Andricus curvator
CCAAATCCCCTTCCTTCTCTTTTTTTATTTCTTTCGTCCTTTTTATTTGGTTTTGTTTGGTTGCCTTCTCATTTTTCTTTCCTCTTTTTCATTTTTGTGCAAAGAAATTTTTTTTTTAGAAATTTTTTTTTTCTTATATACAATAGGAGCATTTTATGGTGGTTGTCCAAATTTGGTCGTAGGATTCTTTTTTTTCTTTTCAGGAATTGTATACTACGTTTTAAAAATATGCATAGAATTCCTGAAAATAAAAACAAGAATCCAACGAAAAAATTTGGACAACCACCATAAAATGCTAATATAATAAAAAATAAAAAATAATAAATAAATTAAAAAAATAATAAAAATAATAATAAATAATAATAAAATAATAAATAATAAAATAAATAATAAATAATGTTTAATAAATAAAATAATAATAAATAATAAAATAAAACTAAAAAATAAACTAATACAAAAAAAAAGAATTTTCTTACAAAAAAAAATTTTTTTTGGACAAATATAAAAAAGAGGAAAGAAAAATAAGAAGGCAACCAACCAAATTCCCTACCTTCTCTTCTTTTATTTCTTTCGTCCTTTTCATTTGGTTTTGGTTGGTTGCCTCTTCATTTTTCTTTCCTCTTTTTCATTTTCGTCCAAAGAAATTTTTTTGTTTAGAAATTTTTTTTTTTCAAATTACAATAGGAGCATTTTATGGTGATTGTCCAAATTTGGTCGTTGGATTCTTGTTTTTCTTTTCAGGAATTCTATACTACGTTTTAAAAGTATGTATAGAATTCCTGAAAATAAAAGCAAGAATCCAACGACCAAATTTGGACAACCACCATAAAATGCTCCTATTGTAATTAAAAAAATAATTTTTTGTTGACAAAAATAAAGAAAAGGAAAGAAAAATGAGATGGCAACCAACTCATTTTTCTTTCCTCTTTTTTATTTTTGTCCAAAGAAATTTTTTTTTTTTTTGAGATAATTTTTTTTTTAATTACAATAGGAGCATTTTATGGTGGTTGTCCAAATTTGGTCGTTGGATTCTTAGTTTTATTTTCAGGAATTCTGTACATTAACTAGAGTATTGGACGTTAAATAGGATTTTGAATTTGATTTTAATCTAATTTAAAATTCTTAAATTTTAGTTCCTTTTTTGCGAAAAATAACAAGTTTACTTTATTTACACCATAGTAGTTACCGCTGATATGCTTTTCATAAATATAAAAAAAGACGTGAGCAACCACTGTTAAATCAATTTTTCATGAATTCATCAATTGTTTGATACAAAATTTTGAAATAAAATTTTTTTCCTGTTGACATTTTTTTTTCTTTTTTCCGAATTCGGGGGGGGGGGGGGTCGGAAAATATGTGTCCTGGTTTGGTGAAACAGAAATCTGGTCACCCTACCGCCACCCCATAATAAGACCAAAATTTAAAAAAATGTTGGATCAATTTTTCAAAATGTTTATTTGCATATTTTCCAGAATATCCGATAAGAGGAAAATATAAAACGCGATCATGGGGTATATTTTATGAAAAAAAGGTAAATTTTGTCTTTTGACCAAAAAGTAGGACATTTTATGGTTTTTCCGGGATTTCCAAAGTCTTAGAGGACAGGACGTCTGGTCACCCTAATTAAAATCTTGTTTTGTTTGTTTTTTTTGTTGTCCGTACTTAAATTTCGTAACCCCCCCCCCCCCCCCCCCCCCACACACCACGCCACGCACTGCCCCGCCACGGCGCCCGCCATCCTTCACTCATGTACGTAATTTTTGCAAATTCGCAAAAACTTTATTTTTTATTTTTATTTTAAGATTATCTTTTCAGTTATACATTTTATTATTTGGTTGAAAATTTAACAATTTTCTTAAAAAGGCATTTTTATTGCAAATTCAACTATTTTCTTAAAAATTAGTCTTTTTGGGTTAAAAATTCAACTCTTTTCGTATAATGTTAACCTTTTGTTTAAAATTCATATTTTGTCGCTGATAAGTCAACTGAAATCTTTTTTGGATGAAATTTTTTTTCTAAAATCGTCAAAGAAGAATCTGACAGATTTTAAAGCAATTTTTGTAATTTTGCAGAATTTAAAAGAAGTTCAGAAAAAATAAGAATAATTTCAAAAGATTAGAAGGTTCAGAAATTCTGAAAAGATTTAAAAAAAAAGAATTTTCTTAACATTCTTGGGAAAATTTTAAATGATTTTTATTTTCTTAAATAAACTTTAAAAAAAATTCAAAACATTTCAAACGATATCCTAAAATTTTGAAAAATAATTTGATGATTTGAGGAGATTCAAAAAGAATTTTAAACTTTAAAAGATTTTACAAAATGTAGATTTAAAAATATTAAACAAAAACTTTAGAAGCTTTAAAATAATTTTGAACGGTTTCAAGAGAATAAACCAATTTTCTTTAAATTTCTGGGAAAATTTGGAAGATTTTATGGCAATTTTTTTACATTTTTAATGATTTGTCAACATTTTAGGAAAAATTCGAGTCAATTAAAAATATTTTGAGGACTTTAAGAGGTTTTGAATAGATTACAAATATGTTAAAATTTGGTAACATTTCCGTAAAATTTATCAAATAGTTTTTGATTGCTTCAAAATTTCGAAAAGTCCTAAATATCTTTTAAAAAGATTCGAATTTTTCCTAATATTTTCTAAGATCCTGTAAAATAAAAAAACGCCTTTAAAATCTTCTAGATTCTTTTTTGACACATCTGAAATATTAAAAAATCTTTTTTAATATTCTGAAGAATCTTATAAAAATTATGTTTATATAAATTCAAAACAAACTGATAATACTTATTTTCTTGTCAGTAATTTGAATATTTGTATGACTAAAAAAAATATTTGAGAAGCATTCAGTGTTACATCAAAATATTGTTTTATTTATTGCTAGACAATACTTCATCTTAAAAAACCTTTTTTTCATTTAAAAAACGTCTATTATATTTTTAAACAGAATACAAAAATTAATTTTTGCAAATTCGCAAAAACTTTCTCCTGAAGATTATCTTTTTAGTTATAAATTTTATAATATGGTAGAAAATGTAACAATTTTCTTAAAAAGACATCATTTTTTTTGCAAATTGAAATTGAATTTGTTAAAAATTCGTCTTTTTGGGTTAAAAATTCAACTCTTTTCGTATAATATTAACCTTTTGTTTAAAATTCATATTTTGTTGCTGATAAGTAAACTGAAATCTTTTTTGGATGAAAAATATTTTTTCTGACGATTTGTCTTCGTAATTTAAAAGTTTATCTTTTTTTAGTAGAAATATTGCATCTTTCTTGAACAAAAGTGCAACTGTTTTGTTGAAAATTCAACTATTTCCTAGAAAATTTACTTTTTGTTTAAAATTTTTATTTTTCTGTAGAAAAGTATATTGAAATCCTTTTGGATGAAAATTCAACTCTTTTTTTGAAAATTTGTCTTTTTGATTCAAAAATTCACTTGTTTTAATAGAATTTTCATTGTTCTTGGACAATGCAACTATTTGGTTGAAAATTTAACAATCTTGTTAAAAAGTCATACTTTTTGGATAAAAATTCGACTATTTAGCAGAAAATTAACTTATAGTTTACAATACTTATTTTGATGTTGGAAAGTGAACTGGAATCTTCTTTAGATGAAAATTTATATATTTTTTTAAAGTTTTTTTTTATTCACCTGTTTTAAAAGAAATATTTCATCTTTCTTGAATAAAAAAGCAACTGTTGAAAATTCAACTCTTTTTTGAAAATTTGTTTTTCTGATTTCAAAATTCAACAAAAAATGGAAAAGTTCCAGTAAAAAAAAATTAATTTTTTACCCAAAAAAATTATTTTCGAAAAAAGAGTTGAATTCTCAAACAAATAGTTGAATTTTCAATCAACAAAGATGAAATTTTTAACTAAATTGTTGAATTTTCTACAAAACTGATTCAGTATCATCGAAAAAAAAATTCAACAAAATACATGAATTGTTAACCAAGAAATTAATTCTCTATCGAAAAAGGCGAAAATTCAACCAAATAGTTGAATTTTCAACTAAAAAAGATGAATCCTCAACAAAAAATGGAAAAGTGACATTACAACAAAATTAATTTTTTACCCCCAAAAAAAATGAATTTTCAAAAAAAGAGGTGAGCTTTCAACCAAAAACATGAATTATCAACGAAGAAGATTAATTTTCTACTGAAAAAAAGGAATTTTCACACAAAAAAGATAAATTTTCAACCAAATAGTTGAATTTTCAACTAAAAATGATAAATCTTCAACAAAAAATGAAAAAGTTACATTAAAAAAAAAAATGTTTACCCCAAAAAATGAATTTTCAAAAAAAAGTTGATTTTTTAACTAAAGAGATGAATTTTTAACCAAATTGATGCATTTGCAACCGAACAATCAACTTTCAACAAAGTATGTGAATTTTCTAACCAAAAAATGAATTTTTAACCAAGAAGATTAATTTTTCACAAAAAAAAAAACGAATTTTCAAACAAACAGTTGAATTTTCAACAACAAATAAAAAACTTTTGCACAAAATTATTGAATCTTTTACAAAGTAGATAATTTTTAACGAAATACATGAATTTTCAACTAAAGAAGATAAATTTACAATCAAAAATGGAATAGTTAAATTTTCAGATAACAAAATTAAGTTTTAACCAACAAAAAAATAATAATTTTCAACTAAAGCATTTTTAACTAAAAAGATCAATTTTCAACCATATAGTTGAATTTTCAACTAAAAAAGATAAATTTACAATAAAAAATGGAATAGTTAATTTTTCAGATAAAAATAAAATTTATTTTCAAAAAGAAAACGAATTTTTACAAAATAGTTCAGTTTTTAACCACAGTGATGACTTTTCAAACAAAAATCTTAATTTTCGACCAAAAAATGAAAAATTCGGTTAACAAAATTAAGTTTTAATCAAAAAAATAATGTTCAACTAAAGCATTTTCCAGTAAAAAGATAAATTTGTAATCAAGTAGTTGAATTTGCAACTAAGATAAATAAATTGTTCCCAAATAATTGGTTAGTTAAATTTTCGGTTTAAAAATTAATTTTCAACAAAAAAAAACGAATTTTCAAAAAATTAATTTAATTTTTATCGGAAGATTTTGAACTAAAATGATGATTCTTTAAACAAAAAATGACTTTTTATCTGAATTGTTGAATTTTCTACGCATTAGGTTAATTTTCAACCAAATAGTTGAATCTATAACCAAAAATATGAATTTTAAAAAATGACGATTAATTTTTTAACGAAAAAGACGAATTTTCAAAAAAAAAAAAAAAAACTTTTTGCACGAAATTGTTGCAATTTTGTCAAATCATACAATTTAAAAAAAAAATCAAATTTTCTACCAAAAAGACCTATTTTTAATGAAATACATAAATTTTCAACCAAATAGTTGAATTTTCAACTAAAAAAGATAAATTTACAATCAAAAATGGAATAGTTAAATTTTCAGATAACAAAATTAAGTTTCAACACAAAAGAAAACGAATTTTTACCAAATAGTTCAGTTTTCAACCACAATGATGACTTTTCAAACAAGAATCTTAATTTTCAACAAAAAAACCAAAGTTGAATTCTCAAACCAAAAGGAAAAATTTTCAACCAAGGTGATTAATTTTTTCCAAAAAGACGAATTTTTACCAAAATACATGAACATTAATTGTCAACCAAATGGTTGGATTTTCAGCTTAAAAACATAAACTTTCGACCAAAATAGAAAAGTTGAATTTTGAGTTTAAAAAATTATCTTTTAACCAAAAAAAAAAAAACAACTTTCCAACAAAAAAATAAATTTTTCTGCTAAAAAGATAAATCTTCAACCAAAAGAAGATTTTGAATACAGTAGTTCAACTGTAAACTAATTAGTTGAATTTTAAACTGAAAAAGATCAATTTTCAACCAAAATGGAATGGGTAAATTTTCAGTTAAAATGAAATTTTCAAATAAAATTCACAAAAATGTCAACAAAAAATTTTAATTTTCGAACCAAAAAGAACTAATTTTTAAATAAATACGTAAATTCGCAACCAAATAGGTGAATGTTAAAACAAAAAATATGTTCTTTCTAATAAAAAAAAACAATTGAATTCAATCAAAAAGACGAATAATAACCAAATAGTTTAATTTTAAACCAAAATGATTAATCTTCTACTGAAAATGACGAATTTTCTACAAAATGCATAAATTTTAAACCAAATAGTTGAATTTTTAACTGAAAAAGGTCCATTTTCAACCAAAAGTAAAAAAGTTAAATTTTCAGTAAGCAAAAATTAATTTTTAATCAAAAACAAAATAAATTTTTAACAATATATATTGAAATTTTGATATGAATCTTCTACCAAAAAGTTAATTTTCAACAAATTAGTTCAACTTTCAACTGATTAGTTAAATTTTCAACCAAAGAAGATGTTAATTTTAAACCGAAAACAGTTGAATTCAATCAAAAGAGACAAATTTTATACAAAATAGATGAATTTTCAACCAAAAAATAATAATTATTAACAAAATACATAAACATGAATTTTCAACTGAAAAGTATCAATTTTTCACCAAAAAGTTGAATCTCCAAATAAATAAATAAATTAATAATTAATTTTCTACAAAAAAGGGGATTTTCAATTTTGAAACCATTACAAAATTAATTTTGAACAAAGTAGTAGAATTTCCAACAAAAAAGATGTTCATTTTAAATGAAGAATTTTCAACAAAATAGGTCAATTTTCAATCAAAAATGGAATAGTGAAATATTCAGTTAAAAAAATATTTTCAACTAAAAAAAAAAATTTTTAACAAAATAGTTAAATTTTCAACCAATAAGATAAATCTTCAACCAAAAAAATAATAATTTTCAACGAAGCAGATGAATTTTTCACAAAAATCAATGTTAATTTTTAATTTAAAAAAAGTAAATTCAACAAAATGAGACGAATTGTTAAAAAAATAGCTGAATTTTTAACAAAATAATTGAATTTCAAACAAAAAAGATTAATTTTTAACGAGGAAAATTAATTTTCTACCAAAGAAGAGAAATTTTCAAACAATAACAAAATTAATTTTTAACAAAGTAGTCGAATTTCCAACAAAAAAGATGTTAATTTTAAATCAAGAACAGGTAAATTCAAGCAAAAGAGTGGAATTTTCAAAAAATACCTGCATTTTTAACCAAATAATTAAATTTCAAACCAAAAAGATGAATTTTCAACCAGAAAAATTAATTTTTTACCAAAAAAGACGAATTTTCAACAAAATACGTGAACATGCAAATTCAATCAAATGGTTGAATTTTCAACAAAAAAGGTCAATTTTCAATCAAAAATGGAATAGTGAAATATTCAGTTAAAAAAATATTTTCAACAAAAAAAAATATAATTTTTAACAAAATAATTAAAGTTTCAACCAATAAGATAAATATTTTTGAAAAAATTAATTTTCAACGAAGCAGACGAATTTTCCACAAAAATCAATGTTAATTTCAAATAAAAAAAAAGTGAATTCAACAAAATGAGACGAATTGTTGAAAAATAGCTGAATTTTTAACAAAATAATTGAATTTCATACTAAAAAGATTAATTTTTAACCAGGAAAATTAATTTTCTACCAAAAAAGTGGAATTTTCAATTTTCAAACCATAACAAAATTAATTTTTAACAAAGTAGTCGAATTTCCAACAAAAAAGATGTTAAGTTTAAAGGAAGAATTTTCCAAAAAATAGGTCAATTTTCAATCAAAAATGGAATAGTGAAATATTCAGTTTAAAAAAATATTTTCAAAAAAAAAATAATAATTTTCAACAAAATGAGACGAATTGTTAAAAAAATACCTAAATTTTTAACAAAATAATTGAATTTCAAACCAAAAAGATTAATTTTTGACGAAGAAAATCAATTTTATGTCAAAGAAGAGGAATTTTCAAACAATAAAAAAATTAATTTTTAACAAAGTAGTCGAATTTCCAACAAAAAATATGTTAATTTTAAATCAAGAACAAGTAAATTCAAGCAAGAGACGAATTTTCAAAGAATACCTGCATTTTTAACCAAGTAATTAAATTTCAAACCAAAAAGATGAATTTTCAATTAGGAAAATTAATTTTTTACCAAAAAAGACGAATTTTCTACAAAATACTTAAACATCAAAATTTTGGGGAGGACCCTAATATGGATACATAAGTAAACTTTCACTTATTCCAAGACTCACTTATGCGAAGGCTCACTTATTCCAAGTCTCTCACGCTCAGATATTCCAAGTGGCGAAACTCCTTCACCTCCCATCACTTTCCCTGTACGGTCTCGCCGGCGTCAGTGTCTGACCAATTAAAAAGAAGCTTGAAGAGCACAAATGCGCAAATTCAGATGCGCAAATGCAAGGACGCACTGATGCTTACTGCGCGCGCATCGATACAAGGCAGGGACAGCCAATGAACGTCGCTTGACAAAATCACCTGACGACTCGCGGTACAGGTGGGGGCCCCTGCAGACTTGGAATAACCGAAAGTTTACGTTTTTTGGCCCTTGGAATAAATGAAAGTTCACTGTATTCTAGTACCTTCCTCAATTTCGGAAGTCCGAAATGTACTTAAAATATTTTTAAATTCCGCATTTTCTTCCCTATCTATCAAATAATTGTTTGTTTCATTAAAAGGACTATTAAATGTTTCAGATGAATAATTCATTAAAATTGCAGTGCTTTTAGAGAGAATAATTTTTTCTTTTTTTCCTTTCAGATTGTTTATCTCGGCAGGCAGTACATCCGTTGTATTTATCATTTTTACTGATTTCGGCGTATTTTGATATTGTTCTGTTACTTTATTCAGTCTTTGTTCTAATTTTTCAAGAATTGTTTTATCTGAATTTCCGCTTTCATTACTACTAAACGAATAAGACATCAATTCAATTTTCGACCAAAACAAAATTAATTTCATACCAAAAAAGACGAATTTTTAATAAAATAGGTGAATTTTTAACCAAAAAGTTTAATTTACTACCAAAAAAGACGATTTTTCAACCAAATACTTGAACCTGACTTTTCAATGAAATAGTTGAATTTTCAAAAGAAAAAGATCAATTTTCAATTAAAAATATAATAGTTAAATATTCAGTTTAAAAATATATTTTCAAAAAAAAAATTAATTTCGAACAAAATATTTAAATTTTTAACCAAAAAAATAAAATCTTCAACCAAAAAAAAATAAATTTTTTAACAAAGTAGTTCAACTTTTAACCAAATGGTTGAATTTTCAACCAAGAAAATTAATTTCGTACCAAAAAAGACGAATTTTTAATAAAATATGTGAATTTTTAACCAAAAAGTTAAATTTTCTGCCAAAAAAGACGATTTTTCAACCGAATACATGAACCTGACTTTTCAATCAAATAGTTGAATTTTCAATAGAAAAAGATCAATTTTCAATTAAAAATATAATAGTTAAGTATTCAGTTAAAACATATATTTTCAACCGAAAAAAATTAATTTGGAACAAAATATTTAAATTTTCAACCAAAAAAATATAATTAATTTTGTACCAAAAAAGACGAAGTTTTAATAAAATAAGTAAATTTTCTACCAAAAAAGACGAATTTTCAACCAAATACACGAACATGACTTTTCAATCAAATATTTGAATTTTTAACAGAAAAAGAGCAATTTTAAATTAAAAATGTAATAGTTAAGTATTCAGTTAAAAAAAGAAGAATAAGTAAATAAGTGAATTTTTAACCAAAAAGTTTAATTTTCTATCAAAAAGACGAATTTTCAACTAAATAGACGAATTTTTGAACAAAAAGATCAATTTTCAATAAAAAATGGAATAGTTAAATATCCTGTTAAAAAAATTATTTTTAAACAAAAAAATTAATTTTCAACAAAATAGTTAGATTTTCAATTAAAATTTTTGATTCAATTTAAACAAAAAAATATATTTAACAATGTTCCACTCGGAACCATGTAATAGTTGAATGTCCATAAAAAAGATTTGAATTTTGAATCAAAAACAGGTAAATTCAACCAAAAAATACGAATTTTCAAACCAAAAAGATGAATTTTTGACCAGGAAAATTAATTTTCTACCAAAAAAGAGGAATTTTCAATTTTACTAGGAATTTTTAGGAATTTTGAAATCATAAAAAAATTAATTTTTAACAAAGTAGTTGGATCTCCAACAAAAAAGATGTTAATTTGAAATCAAGAACAGGTAAATTCAAGCAAAAGAGACGATTAAAAAAAAACATTTTAAAAGCATTTTCAACCAAATGGTTGAACAAAAAAAATTAATTTTCAACAAAATTTTTTTCAACAAAACATTTTCAACAAAAAGATGAATTCAGTTTTTTTTTTAAATATATATTTAACAATGTAGTTCTACTTGGAACCAAGTAGTTGAATTTCCAGCAAAAAAGATGTTAATTTTAAATCAAAAACAGGTCAATTCAACTAAAAAAGGCGAATTTTCAAAAAAAAAAAAAAGAATTTTTAGCCAAGAAGATTAATTTTCTATAAAAAAAGGGGAATTTTCAATTTTCAAACCATAACAAAATTAATTTTGAACAAAGTAGTAGAATTTTCAACAAAAAAGATACGAATTTAAAAAAAAAAGCTGAAATTTTGGCGAAATAATAAAAATTTCAAACCAAAAAGATGATTTTTTAAGCAGGAAAATTAATTTTCTACCAAAAAGAGGAATTTTCAAACCATAACAAAATTAATTTTACCCAAGTAGTCGAATTTCGAACAAAAAAGATGTTAATTCTAAATAAAGAACAGGTAAATTCAAGCAAAAGAGACGAATTTTCAAGAAATACTTGAATTTTTAACCAAATAATTAAATTTCAAACCAAAAAGATGAATTTTCAATCAAAAATGGAATAATTAAATATTCAGTTAAAAAAATATTTTAACAAAATAGTTAAATTTTCAACCAATAAGATAAATCTTCAATCAAAAAAAATTAATTGTCAACAAAGCAGATGAATTTTTCACAAAAAATGTTAATTTTAAATAAAAAACACAGGTAAATTCAACAAAATGAGTCGAATTGTTAAAAAAATAGCTAAATTTTTAACCAATTGAATTGAATTTCAAACCAAAGAGAAGCATTTTTAACCAAGAAAATTAATTTTCTACGAAAAAAGACGATTTTTTTTAGAAAATACATGAACATGCGTTTTCAACCAAATGGTTGAATTTTCAACAAAAAAGGATCAATTTTAAATAAAAAATGGAAAAGTGAAATATTCAATTAAAAAAATATATTTTCAACCCAAAAAAAATGAATTTTCAACAAGATAGTTAAATTTTCTACCAAAAAGATAAATTTTCAACCAGAAAAAAATTAATTTTCAACAAAGTAGTTCAACTTGCAACCAAATAGTTCAATTTTCAACAAAAAAGGATCAATTTCAAATCAAAAATGGAATAGTTAAATATTCAGTTGAAAAAAAATTAAAAAACTCGGGAAATCCAAAATTCGTGCTTTCTATTGATTTTCTTTCATTATTACTTTTTTTGATCTTTAAAAAATTGAAAACTGAAAAATTCATAAACTGTCGGGAATTTTATTTTTGGAGAATTTTCATATTTCGTAAGAATATTAAATGTTCGGGAATATTATAAACTGTTGCGGAATTTTCTAATTCGGGATTTTTGTACTTCGGTAATTTTATAAATTCGGGAATTTTTTATTTCGAATATTTTCTTTTCTGAAAAATCCCGAAAAATGAAATTCCCGACAATGCAAAATTCACGAAAAAGAAAAAATTTGAAATAGAAAATTCCCGAAATTATGAAATTCGCGACAGTTTTTAATATTACTGAATTTGAAAATTCCCAATAGATTATTCCCGAAATAAAATTTCCGACATTATAAAATGCCCGACAGTATAAAATTACAGAAACGAAAAAATTTCCAAATTACCCCGAGTCTAAACAATTAAAAAATTGTTTTTAATAGCGAATGAATAATAATTAAATAATAAATAAAATAAAAAAATGTTCATAAAATAAAAATATTTTTATTTATTTATTATTTAACAATTTCGTAATTGTTTGGATTCGGAATTGTTACAGGGTCTGAATTTGAATATTTTCTTATTTGGGAATTTTCCACTGTCGGGAATTTTATTTTTCGAGATTCTTTTATTCAATTAAAAATTGTTTCAAAACGTGCAAAAAGCATGTTTTTTGAATTGAGTTAAATGCACCAAAAAAACATGTTTTTTGCACACTGTCAAAAAATTCTGACTTGAAAATTTTTTTTCAACTTCTCAATTATAAAGTAACTGTTTTTTCTAATTTTCACACCAATAGAGTGGAGGCCAGAATCATTTAAATTACCCTTAATTAATGATAATACCGAAAAACTATACAATCAATTGTAAAACTGCTATATTCAATTAAAAATTGTATTTCCTGATAAAAATAAGAAATAAGTTTTAAAAACTTATTTTTGTTACTTAAAAAAAAACTGAAATGAATAGTAAAAACGACATTCTAAGCAAAAATTAAAAAAAAGTTGTTTTTCACAAATCAGTTTTTTAAAAAGAATTTATCTGAAGCACAAGGGTTTCATAATTTTTTTCTGTAAATTACATTTTGAAGTATAAAATTGGAACATCAAATTTCGGAATCCATAGGGGTTTTTAAGCAAAAAGAAAGAGATCTTTTTCAGAAAAGAGAGATCTTTTTTCAAAAAAAAGTTATTTGAAAATAATTTTTTATTTATATTTTCATCTGTTCTGAAAAGACGTTAAAAATTTCTGTTATTCTCTGATGATAATACAGATTCCTTCAAAAATTTGATATGTACCACCTTGCAAAATAATTCCTAGGATAGTTCTGGAACACGGTTCTTTTCCAAGCTAAACGACAGTAAACCAGTGACTCGTCATTTACCGAAAGACGATAATGGCTCGTGTCCGTGCTAAGTAGGAATCTACTTCACTGACTGATGATGATCTAGATTCCTACTTTGCCGACTGGTGGTAAGACAAATCTCTACCTTAAATGCGATCGGTTATCTAAGTTTCTACCCTTTAATAGGTCGGTAATGTACATTCCTACTAGGTATCTTGTTGATGCTGGTCACTTACCGACGGGTGGCATCTTAGCATGAGCACGAACCATTATTGTCTGTCGATAAATTACCAGTCGCTAGTTATTAGTTAACCGTCGTTTAGCTCGGAACAGAACTGTCCTAGGTATACTACTCAAGATTAATTAAAGTTTTTATCTCTTCACACAGAACAATTTAAAAAAAATATACGGAGTTTAAACGAAAAATAAATAAATAAAATATTTTAAAAATTGATTTTGACTTTGGAACAGGGAATTTTGTCATTAATTATAATTTTGTCTTAGAACAGTAAAATTAAGAAATTTGTTCTCTTTTAGTTAAAAATAAAACTATTTGGTTAAAAATTCAAGTATTTTGTTGATAATTCGTCTTTTATGATAGAAAATAAATCTTGGTTGAAAATTAATATTTTTGGTAGAAAATTCAACTATTTTGTTAAAAATTTAACAATTTATTTGAAAACCCAGCTATGTAGTTAAAAGTTGTTAAAAAATTATCTCTTCGGTAGAAAATTTAAAAATTTTGTTAAAAATATGTTCAATTTTTGGTTGAAATATAATGATTGTAAATGAAATTTTTACTATTACATTTCTGGTTGAAATTTTTTTTTTGTTTTTTGTAAAAAATTAATCTCATTTGTTGAAAATTAATCTTTTTGGTTGAAAATTCAACTATTTTGTTGAGTTAAATTCTTTTGTTGGAAATTCACTTTTTGATTTAGTATTAATCATTATACTCAACAATTTATCTCTTTTGTTGCAAATTGCTTTTTTTTATTAACAATTTATATTTTTAATTGAAAATTGATCTTTTCTAGCTTATTATATAAAATTATTGATTGTAAATGAAATTTTTACATTACATTTCCGGTTAAATTTTGTTTTTTTGTTTATTGGTAGAAAATTAATCTCCTTTGTTGAAAATTAATCTTTTTGGTTGAAGATTAATCGTTATACTAAAAAATTTATCTCTTTTGTTACAAATTGCTTTTTTTTGTTAACAATTTATATTTTTAATTAAAAATTGATCTTTTCTAGCTGAAAACTGAACTATTTGGTTAAAAATTCATATATTTGGTTAAAAATTCGTCTTTTTTGGAAGAAAATCAATCTTTTTGGTAGAAAATTAAACTATTTCTTTTAAAATTAACTTTTTTGTTGAAAATTCATAGTTTTGGTTGAAAATTCAACTGTTTTGTAGAAACTTGGTCTTTTTGGCTTGAAAATTCAACAATTTGTTAGGAAATTAAATAATTTGGTTGAAAATTCAACTCCTTACAAAGTTGAACTCTTTTGTTAAAAAATCATTTTCTTGGTTTAAGATTGATCATGTCAGTTAAAAAAATTGATGATGCTTAACAATAAATAATTAATCTTTTCGGTCGAAAAATCATTTTTTAATTCATTGATCTTTTTAGTTCAAAATTGTCTTTTTTTTAGAAAATTATTCTTCTTGTTTGTAAATTCTCTTATTTTGGTTGAAAAATCATTTCTTTGGTTACAAATTTAACTACTTTGTTAAAAATATTTTTTTTGTTTGAAAATTCATTTTTTAGTTGAAAATTCGACTTTTTGGTAGAAAATTAATTTTCCTGTTCGAAAATTCATCTTTTTGGTTAAAAAAGCATTATTTTTGGTTGAAAATTTAACTATCTCGTACAAACCTCCTTTTTTTGGTTTAAAATTATTTTTTAAATTGAAAACTGAACTATTTCATTTTTTGTTACAAATTTTTTTTCAGTTGCAGATTTATTTATTTCGTTCAAAATTTAACTATTTAATTTATAATATAAATTTGTTTTTTTTTATGTTAAAAAGTAATTTTTTTGGTAGAAGATTCATTACTTCAGTTGACAATTCATCTCTTTGGCTGAAAATTCATTTATTCTATTGAAAATTTCGCTTTTTTTTGGATGAAAATTAATTTTTTTAACAGAAAATGTTTTGTTCCAAACTGAACTATATTTTTGGAAATTCAATTTTTTGGTCTGAAAATTTCACTATTCCATTTTTGGTTGAAAATTTATTTTTTTAGTTGAAAATTTAACAATTTTGTTGAAAATTCGTTATCTTTTAGTACAAAATTTACCTTTTTTAGTTAGAACTTCAAATATTTAGTTGGAAATTTATGTATTTTGTTGAAAATTTGTCTTTCTAGTAGAAAATTAATCTTCTTGTTTGAAAACTCATCTTTTTGGTTGAAAATTGAACTATTTCATTTTTTGCTGAAAATTGAACTATTTCATTTTTGGTTGAAAATTGAACTATTTCATTTTTGGTTCAAAATTTATCTTCATTAGTTGAAAATTTCACTATTTGGTAAAAAAAATATAGAATGTTATCAAAACACGTACTTTGAATTTTTTCAGTAGACAATAATGTTATGTTTGTAAAATTGAGAACTATACGTAAGAAAAACTGACCTGTAATTAAAATATTAAATTTTTTCTCAATTAAAAATTTCTTGGAATCTTTCAAATTTCTAAAATATTTATAATCTTCTGAAATCTTTTGAAACTTTTCAAAGCTCTTGAAAATTTCTTAGAATTTTTAAAAATTCCCTAAATTATTTTTAAATTCTGCA
>CAKNYM010045377.1:3157-53962 GCA_932195095.1 Andricus curvator
TTGGTTAAAAATGAACTTTTTTGTAGAAAATTAAACTTTTCGGGTTGGAAATTAAACTGTCTTCTGAAAAATTCGTCTTTTTGACTTGAAAATATATTTCTTTCGTTTTTGGTTGACTTATTTATTTATTTTTTTTGAAAATTTGAATATTTGGTTAAAAATTCATCCTTGTAGGCTAAAAATTCAAGTATTTTATTGAAAGTTTAATTATTTTGTTAAAAATCATCTTTTCTGTTATAAAATTCAATTTTTTTTTTCGAAATTATTTTTTTTTACCAAATTTGTTTTTTTTGTCTTTTTAGAGAGAAAATAAGAAATTCTATTTGGTTAAAAATTCTACTATTTGGTTGAAAATTCTACTGTTTTGTTGAAAATTCTTATATTTTGTTGAAAATTTGTCTTTCTGGTAGAAAATGAATCTTTTGTGGGTTGAAAATATAATTGTTTTGAAAATTCTTTTTTTTTTAAATTCATTTCCTTTGGTAGAAATTTTATCTTTTTTGTTCAGAAGTGCAACTGTTTGACTAAAAATTAGTTTGTTTTGGTTAGGGGTTTAACTTTTTCATAGAAACTTCAACTTTTTGACTTGAAAATTCAAATATTTGGTTGAAAATTCACTTTTTTGTTGAAAAATGATTTTTGTGGTTGAAAACTCAACTGTTTGGTGAGAAATTCGTCTTTTTCGGCAGAGAATTAGTCTTTCGTTTTGAAAATTTATTTATTTTCTTGGAAATCATGTTTTCTGGTGGAAAATTCAATTTTTTAAATTGAAAATTGGTCTTTTTAGATAAAAAAATTCGTCTTTTTGGATTGAAAAATCATCTTTTTTGGTAGAACAGTAATCTTTCTTGGTTAAAAATGAACTTTTTTGTAAAAAATTAAACTTTTCGGGTTGAAAATTAAACTGTCTTCTAAAAAATTCGTCTTTTTGACTTTAAAATTGTTCAAATAGTGTTTTTTTTACTCTTATTCTTTTTTTTTTTAAAAGTCTAGTATTATATTTTTGTTTCAGAATTCAACTCTTTGGAAAAAAAATTCGACAGTTTGATTGAAAATTCTACTATTTGGTTGAAAATTGTTATGTTCTGTTTAAAATTAGTATTTTTGGGTAGAAATTTCATCTTTTTTTGGTTAAAAGTGCAACTGTTTGACTAAAAATTAGTTACTTTTGATTAAGGATTTGACTATTTTGTTGAGAATTCGTCGAATTTTAACGAAAATTAACTTTTCTTTGAAAATTCAACAATTTGATTAAAAATTCAATGTTTATTCGGCAAATCATATTTTCAGATTGAAAATTCAACTGTTTTGTTAAAAAATCGCCTTTTTGGTTGAATTCAACTGTATTTTATTAAAATTAAAGTTTTGTTTGTTAGAAATATTAATTATTACATTCTGCAAATACTTGGCTCAAAGTTGAACGACTTTATAAAAAATTCATGGGTTCCGTTAATGATTCATCTCTTTGCCTTAAAATTTAACTATTATGTTGTAAAGTATTTTTGTTTGTAGAAAATTAATTTTATTGATTAAAAATTTAAATACTTGGTTTAAAATTCTTTTTTTTTTAACCATCGTCTTTGATTGAATTCAACTATTTTTGATTTACATTAAAATAATTTTTTTGATTGAGATATCATGTATTATAGCTTTCCTTGAGAATTCATCTTTTTGGATTGTCAAATTATCTTTTTTGGTAGAAAAGCCTTTTTTCTTTGTGGAATATGAACTTTTTTGTTGAAAATTCATCCGTTGAAAATGCAACTATAGTCGGTTAATATTGAATGTTTTTGTTTGAAAATTTGACCATTTGGTTGAAAATTCATCTTTGTAGATTCGAAAATTCAACTATTTTGTTCGAAATTCGTCTCTTTTGCTTGAAAGTTCAACTGTTTGGTTGAAATTTGTTTTTTTCTAAAATTGAATTATTGGAATAAAAATTCATATTCTTTGGTTCAAAACGAACGTTTTTGTTAAAAATTAATATTTTCGGATAACCCCATTAATTTTATTTAAAAAAATTCATTCCCCTATCATCATGTTGAGCTTTGAAGTCTGAATGATGTATTTTTTATACTCGATAATAAAATTTGCGACTACAAAATCGCAAGATAAAAACATTTTTATAAATATTTTTTTTACTCACCTGCCTTTCAATATTGACAACCCTAGAAGCTAAGCTAGTTTTTGAAGCATAGACGTCTTTCGCCTTCGACCCTTGCTTTCCCAAAATTTGATCTAACCTAGATAATAAGAAGATAGAAATATTAAGATAATAAATTCCTTCAACAGAGAAATTTCAACAAAATTCACTATACATATGCAAAACACTAATTTCTAAGCTCACACAACGCGTACGAGAGTAACATGCAAGAAAAAATAAAGTGCGGCATGGCTAAAAAAAAGTGCTGGTATTTTAACGAAAAGTTTTGGTCAAGTCACGAACATTCTAATTCACAACAAATGTTTTTTTTTATGAATTATATTAGGAACGTAAGGGTTTATTGCAAATTAAATGTACTTTTAATTGAATTTTGATATGAATCAGCTAATTATTATTTTTTTTTCTACAAAAATGGATCTTGCTTGCCAAATGTGAAACATGAAACTCCTTTAGACTGAAATAAAAAAAAGTATTATTCTGCAGGGGATCGATGCGGAAAGCTGAAGCTCTCGACTCCTTTCTTCTAAAAAAGAAGATCTAGAATGGGAACATCGACGATGGCGATAGAAAAGGATAACGCCGGCTGGCAAACACTGAAGAAGGATTTTATGTCAAAACACGCTTCTTCCTCAAAAGAAAAAGATTGGGTTAGGCATCTCATTAGAAGATAACACCGGAGGAAACTCCAGCAAAAACAGTACCAATATTCGTTTCCCGTCCCAGAAGAAAAATATTCAGTAGAGTAAGTTCTTGTTTCTTATAAACAAGATTTTTCTTAAATACGTTAGAGCGTAGCGTAAAATACAAATTTCAGAAAATTAAAGACTCTGGCGTCCTATTCTTTCTTTTTTTAACATAAAAACCAACTTATTTAAAATGTATAGGAAATGTATAGGAAATTAATGATGGAAGATGCCAAAACATAGAAATGACGAGTTAAAGGAAGATTTCGAGAAAATAGGAGAGAACTTGGTATAAAACAAGACCCAAAAATAATTTTTTGGATTACAAGTTGCATGGGCTGCCTCACAATATTTACCTGTACGATGATCATGATCCTTGTTATTTCCTATCATTAGCTAAATACATTTAGTTTTATCCTCTTGAAGGTGGACATTATGAGAGGCGAAAAAAACTATTGGAAATAAGATGTTTTCATCAAAAAAGTTTTTCTTTTTCAGCCTATAAGAGGATGATAAAATAAAATGCGATATAAGTTTGCAGCATTTTTAAAGTTCCGAATGTGGGAAAACACTCAAAAAATTATTAACGAAACAGAAACTTCCTGAATGAAAATAAAACTATAAAAAAGTTGAAACTCCAATTTCCGAAAATGGTGAATTACCAAATTTTAAAATCTTAATCTCAATTTTCAAATGATCAATCATAGTAAATGACCAAGCTTTCAAGTTTCTCAGGGTCTTGCATTTTCTGAAATTTGTATTTTACGGTACGCCCTAAGCTACATATTCAAATTGAGTTTATTTTTCTTCCACAAATGCTTTACAGCTTTAGATTCTTTTCATCTTAGATAATAGGAGAATGCAGGAAATAATGGTGAGGTCTGAAATTATTATTTAACTATTTTTTAAATAAAGGGTGCCGCGGCATAACCAAGTTCCACTTTTTCAAAAAAACGTTTTATTTGCTCAAAAAATCTTTAGACATCCACCGCACATTGTGGTATGAAGAAGATTGATTTTCAAATTGTTTAAGCGATTTTATTGTAAGAATTTGTTTAATTATGCGAGATACGTAAAAACTAATAGCGCTATTCGATTCTGTAGAAAAAATTACATAAAATCCTTGTATTGGACAAAGTTTTACTGCACTCAATTTATTATTTATAGCATGACTATAAATCCTATACCATGTAATTGTTTATTTATGCAACGCCACAAATTGAGTCCATAAGAAAATAGTGAAAAAGATAGACTTTATGTAATTGGTTCACCTATTTAAAAAGAATTTTGTTTTCTTGAAAAATCATCTATTACTTTTTGATTTTATGACAAAATAATTTTTTTGAAAGTTATGAAAAATCAATTAAATGGTAATTTTTCACTTTTGAGCTTTCTACTTGTCTCACGAAAAAAAGGGTTTCGAAGCCTATTAAGACGCTATTTGAGTATTTTAAATTTCACCCTCTATTACCCTTCCCCTTCTTCCGCACCCCATCCCCTCTCATACTTTCCCTCTCCTAATTACCGAAATTCTCTACTTCTACTAATTCTCTAACTTCCCCTTGCTTTCACTACTTCATCCACACCTACTTCAGATCACCTAGCCCCCCCCCCCTTAATTTTCTTCCCCGCCTTGCCCCTACTTGTACTTACCTCCCTTCGTTTACTTATACTCCATTCCCCCTCTCATACTCTCCCTCTCCTCATTCGCCTCCCCTACTCCCCCTTCTCTATCGTATCCACTAATAATTCGCCTACTTCAACCTCCTTTGTTTCTCTTCATTTGCCTTACTTGCACTACATCTACTTCACATCCCCTCCCTTAACCTACTTCCTCGCCCTGCACTTACTCCTCCTAACTACCTCCCCTCCCTTACTTATTATCCCTTTCTAACTCCTCCCTTCCTCTTCCTTTCCCTTTCTTCACTTACTCACCAATACCCTACTTCTTTTAACCACCTCCTGTACCTCAACTCACTTCCCCTACTTCTCCTTCTTCCCGCTCTCCTACTACTTGTTAGCCTACCCCCCTTCCCCTATTTTCACTTCCCCCACTTCATCTGCATTCACCTCTCCTTCCCCTCCCTTACTCACACCTAACTTATCCGCCCATACTCTATTCACCCCCCCCCTACCTCCCCGAATTCCACCTCCTGACTTCACCTACTACCCCCACGGACGAATACCTGTCCAAAACTATAAGCGTTTCTGCTCGGAGTTATGAAATCCTAAAAATAAAGTTTTTCATGGCACTTACATGGTTATGGCACAGGACGATTTTTGACGAAATTTATCTGGAAAAGTATTAACTTTTTCCAAATTTGTTTATAGATGTACACTGTAAAAAAAGTTGGTGTAATTTTACGTCGTGCCACGATGGAAATTATTCGATCAGCGTGCGACGATGTAAGTTCACACACTTTTGTAAAAAAAAATGCAGGACGTAAATTGCCAGGACCACATTTCAATTTTGAGGTTATGTTCGTGAGGTTATAAATTTTCAAACACTCTAGCAAGATAAATAAAGCGCATATTACTTTTCTTAGGTATCGTTTTGAATGAAAAAGAAATTTTTTTTTTATTCACATAGAACTCATCACTATTAGAGCAATATTAGAGACTCTGAGACGTAATTTTATGATAAAGTCCAACGCGCCATCTCTTTCTGTCAGTTTGTCGATGGATTGTCGATTTATGTCCTGTTTGTAATTTCTCAGGGTGCCAAGACGTAACAATACTACCCGTGTGTGAAATTATGCTAAATACTGCAACTTTACCAAAAAAGTGTTAATTTATGAGCTGATTTAAATTTATTCACTGAACGTAAATTGACTACGTTCCACACAGATCGAATAATTTCCATCGTCAGACATAGTAATTTTACATCGGACAGTTATTTCATACTATTCCATAGGGTGAAATTGGAGTAGATCGTGAATTTCGGAGCGACATTGGTAAATTTACCAGGTTATACCAGAGATGAGGTGGTTATACATTGTAATTTATAATACACTGCTCGTGAAATTACAATCTAATTGTAGATATCACCAAAGATTTTTTTACAGTGTATAACTCTTGAATTTACTTTCTTAGTTTTAGAGTTTTGTAGTAGTACTTTTCTTATGGAAGGGGAAGTGAGGCAGGGGAATTGAGGCACGGGAAGTGAGGCAGGGAATTGGGGCAGGAGAAGTAGGCAAAGTAGGTGAGGGAAGGGTAAGAACGAAAAATTAGGGGAGTAGAAGAAGGGATGATTAGTGGGTAAGTTAGGGGAAGTATGGTAGGGGAAGCGGGGGAGGGAAAGGAGAGGATGGAAGGTAAAGTAGGGTTGATGGAAGGTCTATTATAGGAAGTAGAGGAGAAGTGGTCGAGAAGGAGGCGGTAGGAGTGGGATGGAAGGGAGGGAAGGAAAATGAGTGGAATTTAGATTAAAAAAGTGAGAGGGGAAGTAGTAGGAGGTATAAGGAAGGGAAAGTAAGAGGGGTAGTAGAAGGGGGTGTTGGTAGGGAGGGGAGGGGATAATAGGATAAGATAAAAGAGGAGAGTAATGAGTGGGGTACGAAATTATGTTTTAAATAATTTCAATAAATAATTTAAATTTTAAGAACCTTTTTTTGCTCTCCTGAATATTTTTTTCTTGACACTTACATGGATCTACCGTAAGACACTTCAAATGTAGTAAATCAAAAAAGGTTTCATGTTGATATTTAATCGCTCTATTGTAAATTTGAGATATTTTTTCAGTAATTTAGAAAATTAGGTGAAATAAATTATAATACAAAGAAGCTCAGCAAGTGCCTACTACAGGGTAACCATATAATGGCATTGGACGTTGAAAAAAGCGATTGGGGTCGAATAAAAAGCTTATTTTTTAGATTCGGCTTGGGGACACGGCGAAGGCGAAGGGTGTACCTGAACTGAAGGTTTCGTACGCGATTGAGGAGGTCCGCGTGTCCCGAGCTGTACTGTTCTATCACATCCTTGACATCGTAGGGTTTCAGGGCTTCCCTGAACTTCTTCCGAGCCACGAAGTACCTCAGCTGACATCGCGACACGTGCCATACGCACACATTTACGTTTATATTTACTCCACGAGGGCCTTTCAAAGGCAATTTTTTACATTCTCATCAGAGAAGGTATTATTTTTATTATCATTAAGAACCAAGAAATGATTTTTAAACTGTGTAATTATGGACCCCTGACAATAATTGGCAATAAAGAACTACAGTAACTTCTTTCAAATTACTTGATTTCCTCTGCAACCATACAGGGGAATATAATTTCTTAATATTGTCCTTTTTCGTGTGTATGGAAGATAAAATGAAAAAAGTAAATCTTGAGTATACTGCTATAAAAAGAACAATAATGACATTATCAGATACTAAATATTATATGAGGCTGTAAAAGAGGCACCGTTATAAAAACCCACGTGGAGTAAATGTTATATGAAAATACTGTTTTATCGGTTTGTAAATGTATGCAGTTTCAGTGTTGAAGAGTGAGAAAAGTATTATAAGGACAGACACTGTGCGATCAATGTGCTCAAGTTTTATTAACGTTCCAACGTCAAGTTGAACTCTAGTTTTCTCAGCTCTCGAGAAAAGCAGATCTCGTAATCGAAAAGGTGTAAATACAGTTTGTATAATCGCGACAAAATGAGTTTTCTTAGGAACTTGAAATTTCTAGTACTCTCTTCTCTCAGGCATTCGAGAATAATTGTTGCTTATTTCTTTCTAACTTTTTTGTGACATTTAGGTCAGTATAGAGTTCAGATTGTTAAGAAAGTGCTTGAGTAATTTTTCTTGTTACTACGGCACCATGTGGTGTTAATTTGGATTGTTGCATCGCTTCTTGTACATTCCCTGAATTCTTCTAAATTCCTCAACTTCCTTGCATTATTTTAAAGGAATTCAGTTAATTAAGGAATTTGTGGACTTCAAGAAATTAGAGGTTCTAAGGAGTGCGAGGAATTCAGGAATTGAAAGAATTCAGGGAATTTAATGTATTAGAAAATTATGTAGAAAAAATACTGAAATTCCAGTACAGTGAAAGAATGGTTCCCTTCAATCAGTCATAGGCATGATGAAAATTTCAACAAAATCTAGCTACGGTACTTCATTTGTATGTATTTTAGGCTTTAAAAAAATGAAAACACGAAAATCGCAGCTGATCCTGTTCTCGAAATATCTTCAAATCAAATGTTCAGTTTTTTGATGATATTTAATACGATGACGATGAAGAATGGATTTCCATATTTTCGTGATAAATCTCCTTATTGTCCCTATTCTTATAGCATCAAATAGGATAAACAGAAATTTGTATAGACAATAGACGAATGAATAATAGCTTAAATAATAATTGAAATTCATTTTTTATGGTTTTTAAATATTTGGTTAGAAAACTGAAATTTTGCTAAGAAAATAAAGCTAATTTTCCACTTCTAACTTTTTAATTCGGACTACACGGTATAAATCCGGACTACAAAAAGTGTGTGGGACTATGCAACATTTCAGGCCCGAAAAAATGATAAAATCGTAGGTTTTTGAAGACTGAATACTTGTTATTAACATATTTCCTTTTCTAAAATTAATTTAATCAAGGTTCCATGTTTATTTAATTAATATAATTAGAGCTATTGTCTTGGTTAGTGTGTTTGGCTTCATGCATAAAAATAAAAGGAAAATAAAAAACTATAGGAATGTAATGATGAAGATGTCAAACTATACAAGTGATAAGTTAAAAGAAGATCTTGAGAAAATGAGAGAGAACTTGGTATAAAATAAGACCTAAAAATAATAATCCTTGCTTATCAGTTGGAATTTTGTAGATTCCCCGGTTTGTTCTGGGAAGTTTTTCATGAAAAAATAATACGCCTTAATAGAAAAAAAATTTTTAATCGAACAAAAATTGTAGCCGGCTTTAGCAGGATTGCCAGAAGAACGATAAATAACTTTGCGTATTTCTTGAAACTACTTTTTATAGATCTTCATCGATTTTCTCGAAGCATCAATAACATTTTCAGTTTTTCATAGCTATGTCATAGTTATTTTTCAGCCATCAATAATAGTACCAGTCGATAGTGTTCGAGCTAATACTGGGTTTGAGATGCATATATATTTTCTATTTTGAATCGAATAATGATCATTTGTTGTGCATGAATCGACCAAATTTTGTGTAGATCTGATTTTATACCAAGTCCTCTCCCATTCTTTCAAGTTCTCCTTTTATCTCACCACTTGTAGATTTTGGCATCTTCCTCTATTTTTGTTTATTTTATTTCACGAGGTCAAGTAGACTTCCCAGCACTCTACCCTCACGTCAGAAATACGAATTTGCTTTTCGTAAGTCCACTTTGAAGAGGATAAACTTGAATATATTTAGCTAATGATACGAAATAACAAGGATCATTCTCATCGTACCGGTAAATATAGGGGACCCGCCATGAAACTTGTAATCCACAAAATTATTTTTAGGTCTCATTTTATGCCAAGTTCTCTTCCTTTCTCTTAAGATCTTCCTTTAACTTATCACTTGTATATTTTGGCATCTTCCGTCATCACTTTTCTATAGTCTTTTATTTTATTTTTATTTGAATGTACGATGTCAAGCAGACTTCCCAAGGCAACAGGTATCATCCACACATTATGTAAGATGTTTTTCCTGAAATTCCACCCCTCCTCTCCCTCCTTTTCACATAATTCTGGTAAATTAATAAATGTGAAACCTTAATGAAATTAATTTCAGAAAAGAAAATCTGTCAATAACCAGTATTCAGTCTTACAAACGTACAATTTTATCATTTTATCCGGGCCCAAAATGTTCCAAATTCAAAAAGTATCTACTCAAGTGTGTCCAGTTTCCAGACCTAACATTTAAATAATATAAGAAATAAACTTCAATGTTTGCTTAAACTATAATTCTTTAGTCCAAAGCTTATCAAAATTCCTATTTACCCTATCTGATGCTCTAAAAACAGGGTATTGCATATAATTAAAGAACTGAGCATTTGATTTGAAGATATTTCAGGAACAGGATCAGCTGTGATTTTCTTGCTTTTATTTTTTGAAGTCTAAAATGCCGGGAGAAGTTTTTTTAACATGGAGGTATCGAACTAGCGAACTACTCAACTTCAATTTCAAGTAACAAAATTATTTACTTCTGTCAATTTAGAATTCGAATGGTAATACAAAATCCATATTAACACCTGCAGACTCGAGACTGCAATTCCGTTGCAGCAAATAAGCAATTTTAGACATACGCTATGCAGACACACTTGTTTACAACACTTTCACAAGATGCTATATAGGAAAGGTGAAGATTGAGATTTACATAGAAATAAAGTACGTTAGGATACATGGTAAGAGACATGCAGACGTCGGTGTAACAACGCGACGTGACGAACAGATAGACAGCAGCGATGGTTAGATAGATATTTTCTAGAATTGAAAGGATCGATAAAGAATAAAGTTATAGAGGATGGAAGGGAAGAAAATTAGACTTTATACATGCTCAATGGAAAATCTATTCGCTCGTCACACTGTCCTGATGAGCTTGAGAGTTTATTAAGCGAAGGGAGGGAAATGAGGAGGACAGACAGATGGCAGGATTGGATCACAGAGATCCCTCCATGAATTCAATGGAAGGAAAACTAGCACAGGGAATTTGCGAGAGTTTCAGATGATCAACTAATTTGACTCCAACACTATCTGCAATCCGCATCTCAACATTCCTTCCGTTCTAATCAAAAACAGGTCTAAATAAACATTCTCTTATTTTTTGACAATTTGGTGGAAGAGATTTTAATTCGAAATTTAGGATTTGATTCAATAACAAAGATTTATTTTAGGGACTACTGTTTGGGAATGGAACTGCTCTTAGTGAGAGGGTGCCAAGGGATGGGCGTTTCTCAAAAATCGATTCTCCAAATTATAGATAGGGTAATTGGTACATTGGTTGGCCACCCCCCAATTATTGGCCACTTTATTTAAATATGCGAGGGTAAGTAAAACTGGTGATGCTGATTGAGTAAAAAATTCAAACGAAAAGCTGTTAAGGTAAGGATTGTCCGCTGGCTGAAAATAAATTATTATTTTTTTAATAGTTACGATAGATTTAAGTAATAAATGTTGGATTTGATTAAATTTGATGATTAAAGATACACATTAATAGTATTCTAACCATAAGATGATGTCTATATATCGATAAATGTGTGTCCAATTATTGTCATCATGAATAAAACGGAAACATAATGATTGGCCACTTGTTCTTATGAATAATGAATGGAAATCATGGCAAAAACAGTTTTTGGCCCCAGCCAATCATTATACAATTTTGAGGCTAATCACTGTGCTTTCAAAATCAGTAATCTAAAAAATCTGATGTGGCTAATGAATGTATTTTACTGTATTTCAGCGACCAATCATACAATCATTGGCTTATGCTGATGACTATGTCGTCGTGGCCAAACATGGTATTTTTTACATTATTGCTAATTTTTTAAAATATAAATTATCTATTACTTCTAATGCTCAAATTACCATGGTAATTTGAATCTTTTTAAATTTTAATATCCACCTGTGTATTTTAGTATTTTGTTCGACACCTATAGCGTTTTTTATGGATTGTTGAATTGGAAAAATTTCTGAAGTGGCTAATAATTGTACCGATTACCATGCGAATTTTCTGATTATTCATATCTTAATTAAAATTTATAAAAATAACACTTATTTTGAATTGACAATAACAAGAAAATTTACTTGTTAGAATTTTCACTTCTTCTAAAAATTGTGAAATTGTGCATTTTTGTGAAATTTGTTTGAATTCCTTGAAATCCATTTAAATATTCGACATTCCGTAAAAATTCTTGAAATCTGTGGAAATGATTCAGAATCTATCAAAATGCATTTAAATTCCTTTAAATCTGCTAGACTCCCTAGAAATCTCTTTAAATTCTCCCAAATTTCTGTGAATTCTTAGAAATCTCCAAAAATTCAAGAGAACTTGGAATTCTCTAAAAACTCGTGACATCATTTAAAATATTTTAAAATTTTGTTAAACCATTTGAAACCTCTCTAATTATTCTTAAAATCTGGGGAAATCATTTAGAATCTCTTGAAGTTCTTTCAAGGTTCTTGCGATCTTCAGAAACCTTTAAAAATCCCTTGAAATTCTTTAGAATCCAAACAAATTTCTAGAAGTTACTCAAAATCCCATAAAATACTCTGAAATCTTTAAAAAAATTCTGTAAAATCTTTTGAAATTCTTGGGAATCTTTCGCAAACTATGGAAATTCTTAAAATTCCTTTGAAATCCTTTTAAATATCTTAATATTCATTAAAATCTCGTAAAACTCTTTAAAATCTTCTGAAAAATTCAGAAGTCCTTTGGAATCTCTTGAAATTCATTAAAATCCTTTGAAAATTTTAAGAATTCTTTGAAATTCTTTAAAATCTGATAAAATACATCTACTTTCCGTAAAATACTCTAAATTCTTTACAAATTCAGGCAAATACTTTGAAAGGCCATTGAAATACTTTAAAATCTCTTCAAATTTTTCGAAATTTCGTCAAATCCTTTCAAATTCTTGGGAATCTTTTGCAATCTCTTGAAATCCTTCAAATTCCTCTGAAATCTTTGTATATCCCTTGAAAACCATTGAAAGCCTTTAAAATCTCTTAAGATTTACAGGCCTCACAGACCGGTCCCTATATCCCCTATTGTACCCTATATTCAGTCAAGGTCCCTAAAGTACCCTTTTTTCAAGATTTGGTCCCTATGGTACCCTATTTGCAGCCCATAATGGAACTTTAATAAAATTCACAAAAAGATTAAAGCTTCCAAGAGTCAAGCATTTTGAAAAAATAGCAAAAATCAGAGAATTTCTGTAAGAAGAAACTGTAAAAAATAATCAGGGCTGCCGCACAGTCACTTTTAGTCACTTTTTTTCTCAAATCACTTTTTGGTCACTTTTTTAAATGAAAAGATCACATTAGTCACTTTTCTTTCAGTAAATCAACTAATGGGATAATCAATATTCAATTCAGGTCTATACCTATTTCTGAAGTGACTTGATTTCTTCTGACATATTTCAGTGTATTTTTAAAGATTCCCAGAAATTTTTAATAGATTTCAATAATTTTAAGGGATTTTTAGGAATTTAGGGTATTTTTAAAACTTCTAAGGCATTTCCAGAGCTTTTAATTTGAAACGTTTTAGGGAATTTAAAAAGATTCCAAGGAATTATTAATTAATTTCATTTGAAGGGATTTCAAAGTGTTTAAAATATTTTAGGATGAAGAATTTTGTAGAATTTCGGAAGCTATGGAACGATTTTACAGGGCCTATAAGGTTTTATGATATTTTAAAAGATTTCACAGGATCTTATAAGATTTACCGAGGATTTTAATGATTTTAAGGGATTTTAAAGCTCTCACTGTATTTTATTACATTTTCCAACAAATATCATCTTAGAATTTCACGGGATTTTATTATATTTTAGTGGCTTTCATAGAATTTATTCACGCGAAGTGAGCTATTCCGTAGGATTTCAAAAGATTGGAAATATTTTAGGAAATCTTAAAAGATTCCAAGACATTTTTCAATTGATTTCAATAATTTGAAGATATGGAATGATTTTACAGGACCTATAAGGTTAAATGATATTTTAAAAGATTTCACGGGATTTTATAAGGTTTTCGAGTATTTCAATAATTGTAAGGGGTTTTTAATGCTCTCAGTGTATTTTAATAAATTTTCCAGGATTTCAGCAAATATCGCTAGATCTCATAGAATTTCACGGGATTTGATAATATTTTAATGGATTTTAAAGGCTTCAAAGATATGAAGAGTTTTTAAATTAGTTTTTGGAATTCACCCTGAATTCTTATTAATTTATCCTGAATTATTTTTAATTCTTTGGAATTCAATTCAATTTTTTAAATTCAATTGATAAAATGATCAAAGGATTTGAAATATTTTAGGGTATTTTTAAAAAATTCTTTGACATTTTCTAGAGATTGTAAACAATTTCAAAGAATTTCAAAAATGTTAAAGGATTTGAAATATTTTAGGAAATTTCAAAATATTCCCAGAAATTGTTTATTTATTTCAATAGTTTGAAGGGATTTCAAAGTCTTTGAAATATTTTAGAGTAATTTTAAAGATTCCAAGGCATTTTCAAGAGATTTAAACAATTTTAAGGGATTTCCAAAGGGGTTTAATAATTTTAAGAGATTTTAAAAATTATTTCCAATTTATATGAATTATTTTGAATTGTTTTGTAGTCATTAATCACTTTTTTGGTTATAAATTAGTAGGGTTTCAAAGATTTGAAGAGATTTTCAAATATTTTTTGCAATTCATTTAGAATTCGCCCTGAATTCGTATTAATGTATCCTGAATTCTTTTGAATTCTTCTAAATTCACTCAATTCTACTCAATTGAATAGATTTAAAAAAATTCTTTGTCCAATTCATCCTGAAGTCTTTAAAACTCACCTTAAATTCTTAGACATTTCATGAAATTCTTTTGAATTTTCTTTAATTTTTCTAAACTCATTTTAAACTTGCTCAATTCAATGAATTTTTTCATGTTTTCGAATTGTTTTCATTTCAGTTGATTGCTTTTTTAATTCAGCTTGATTTTGATGAATTTCATCGAATTATTTTTATTTTCCTTAAATTCCTCTAAATTCACTTAAATTTTACTGAAATCAATGAAATTTTTTCGATTTTTAAATTATTTCCAATTCATTTAAATTGTATTTTGGTTATAAATTAGTAGGTTTTCAAAGATTTGAAGAGATTTTAAATTATTTTTTGGAATTTGACCTGAATTCGTTTAAATTCTTAGAAATTCTCTTGAATTTTTTTAGTTTACTTGAATTCTTCTAAATTTACTCAGTTCCACTTATTTGAATGGATTTTTTTGAATATGGAATAGTTTTTATTTGATTGACACTGAAGTCTTTTAACCTCTCCTTGAATTCTTAGGCATTTCATCAAATTCTTTTGAATTCACCTTGAATTTTTATGAATTTCATCAAATTCTTCTCTTTTCCCTTAGATTCCTCTGAAGTCATTCTAATTTTACGGAAATCAATGGAATTTTTTTGATTCTTAAAATTTTTTTGAATTTTTTTGAATTCAAATTGAATTGTTTCGTAGTCCTGCGAATTTATCCTGAATGTGATACCCTTAGAGACTGTGAGGCCTGCATTTATTGAAATCTCATAAAAATCTTTTAAATCGTTGGGAATCTTGTGCAATCTCTTGAAATCCTTCAAAGTCCTTTGAGGTATTTGTAAGTTCCTTGTAAACCATACCAATCCTTTTAAATCTTTTTAAATTCTTCAAAATTTTGTAACATCCTTTGAAATTTTTAGAAATTTTTTGAAAATCTTTAAAATTAAATGAAAAGTAAAAAAATCCTTCAAAATCGAGTAAAATACTCTGAAGTCTTTAGAAATTCTAGGGAATCTTTTGAAATCCTTGGAAATTTTTTGCAAGACCTTCAAATCCTTCAATTTCCTTTGAAATCTTTGGACATCCCTTGAAAACCATTGAAATCCTTTAAAATCCCATAATATTTATAGAAATCTCGTAAAAAAATTTAAAGTCCTTGGGAATCTTATGCAATCTCTTCAAATTCTTCAAAGTCCTTTGAAGTATTTGGAAGTTCCTTGTAAACTATTGAAATCCTTTTAAAGCTTTTAAAATTTTTTTAAATTTCGTAAAATCCTTAAAAATCTTTAGAAATTCCTTGAAAATCAAAAAACCCCGTAAATTACTGTGAAATCTACAGAAATTCTGGGAAATCCTTGGAAATCTTTTGCAATCTCTTAAAATCTCTAAAAATCCTTTTAAATCGTTGCTTATCATACGAAATCCCTTGAAATCGTTCAGAATTTTTTGAAATTTATTAAAAATTTGTTCAATTCTGTAAAATCCTTTGAAATTTTTAGAAATTCTTTGAAAATCTTCAAAATTAAATGAAACCTCAAAAAATCCTTCAAAATCGAGTAAAATACTCTTAAATCTTTAGAAATTGTTGAAAATCTTTTGAAATCCTTGGAAATCTTTTGCAAGATCTTGAAATCCTTCAATTTCCTTTGAAATCTTTGGACATCCCTTGAAAACCATTGAAATCCTTCAAAATCCCATAAAATGTATTGAAATCTCATACAAATCTTTAAAGTCCTTGGGAATCTTATTCAATCTCTTGAAATTCTTCAAATTCCTTTTAAGTATTTGGAAGTTTCTTGTAAACCATTGAAAACCTTTTAAATCTTTTAAAAATTCTTGAAATTTCGTAAAATCCTTAAAAATCTTGAGAAATTCCTTGAAAATTCTTCAAAATAAAAAAAATCCCGTAAATTACTTTGAAATCTATAGAAATTCTGGAAAATCCTTGGGAATCTTTTGCAATCTCTTAAAATCTTTAAAAATCCTTTTAAATCGTTGCTTATCATACGAAATCCCTTGAAATCGTTAAGAATTTTTTGAAATTTATTAAAAATTTGTTCAATTTTGTAAAATCCTTCAAAATCTTTTGACAATTAAATTCTTCGGAATCTCTTGAGATCCTTTTAAATCCCTAAAAATCACTTCTAGCCCCTTAAAATCCTCTAAAATACATGAGAATTTCTTAAATCCTTTTAAAGAATTTAAAATTCTGAAGTTTCTGAAAATCGCTTGAATTTTGATAAAAACCTTTGAAACTTTTAGGAGTCCCTTTAAAGCAGAAAAAAAATCATCTTTAAGAATCGGAAAAATAAATCGATTTATTTGATTATTATTATTATTAAATAGTCGAATCGAGATAGCCCATCCCTAAGGTTGACACCACTCTGTCATCAAATGACGTAACTCCCTGAAATTTTTTATAATCTTTTGCAATTCCTTCTAAACCCTCAATTTCTTCAAATCCCTTTAAATGACAAAAACATTCTACGCCTTTTTAATCTTCCATACTCCTTGAATTTTCGTAAAATTAAAGAGAACTTCAATCTGGTATTGCCATGCAGAAATTTCTATTTTCCTTATTTCAATTTTACGACTACCTCATTTCCGAACTGTACTAATACTCTCATTCCTAAAAACAGTAGATCAAGGAAAATGCTGAGGATATTTACTGATATCGTTACTTGAGTCAATTTTTCTAAAGACTTATGAACCAGACAAAGAAAATGGCATTGGAAAAAAAAACTGGGCTTATGAAACGTTGCAGGTAATTGGTGAAACGGGTTGACGCCCAAAGTCTTAAACTACGCTGTAGAACACGTAGCAAAACTACGTGGAAAACTGCGTAGAAAACTATTTAGGAAACTACGTAGCAAACTACGTCGTAAACTACGTAGCAAACTACGCCGTGAACTGCGTAGGAAACTAAGTCGTAAACTACGTAGGAAAATAAGTCGTAAAATACTTAGGAAAATAAGTCGTGAAATACGTAGGTAACTGCATCCTAAACTCCATAGGAAACTGCATCGTAAACTACGTGGGATACTAAATCAGAAACGACGTCTCTAAGTACGTAGAAAATTACGTAGCAAACTAAGAAACTACATCTTAAACTAAGTGAGAAACTACGTCTTAAACTATGTAGGCAACAACGATGTAAACTACGTAAGAAACTACGTCAGGAACGACGTCGTTAAGTACTTCCGAAACAATGTGGGGTCCGACGTTATAAACTCCGTCGAAATAAACAATTAACCTCAATCATCAAATTCATAAACATAATAATTATCCAAATAATGTCTGCATAATTGGCTCATCATTTCATTGAAATGGATTTTTTTTCTTCGAAGTAAACAAATAAACTCTCTTGATATGTATCGCATTTAATGCAGACATACTTAAAGAATATAGGGGTAATTGT
This sequence comes from Andricus curvator, assembly GCA_932195095.1. NCBI lineage: Eukaryota > Metazoa > Arthropoda > Insecta > Hymenoptera > Cynipidae > Andricus > Andricus curvator. The sequence goes on from CAKNYM010045377.1 coordinate 20,882, forward strand.
CAAATTGAAGCAAACTTGAAGTCTCAGTAATATAACATTAACTTAAAAACTCGTACGGATTTTTTTAAGTTTAATAAATACTTATTATCATCCTCTACAAAATGGTCAGTTATTTTTTTTTGCATTTCTGTTCCTATTTACTTTAATTTAATATAAGAACACCCCAAACGTCATTACCGTACGGCGTCCCAACCTCACTTTGCACAAGGATAAACAGATTTTCTCCTTTGTTTTAGACAGTAACCTGAAAAACGCTTAACGTAACAAGTTTATAAACTTTAGATGAACATAAATTTAATTTATGCACAGTTTTCAAGTCAAAGGAATAATATTGTAAAAACCTCAAAGCCTGTGCCTCGATTTTTGTTATTTCAGACGTCATTACCGTACGTCTTTTTTTCTAGTAAAATATTGTAGTTACAGTTGAGTAATGAACACAGAAATATTAAGCGTATCGTTTCATACACGATTCTATAAAATTGAGCTTAAAATATTAACTCTTTTTCTGTGAATCCGATATTAAAACTGAAAAGTGCATTTTGACAACAAAAACGTCATTCCCGTACGTGCGTTAAAAACCAGTTTCAGAGTGAAAAAAATTATAAAAACCATTCCGTTATGTGCTCAGCGATGTTTTCTTTCATATTTAGGTGACTTTTTATAATGAAAATCTGTTATTTTTTATAAATATTAAAAAACCCTAAACTTCATCATTTTTTCAGATTTCAATACATTTGAAAGACTGCAGAATAAATCGTGTAAATAGTTTTATTGAATGTTAAATCTTTAATTGTACTACATTCACGTTGTTTCCATTTGAGTAATTTAAAACGTGTTTATTGAAATCAAAAATAATAGTAACAATTAGACTTTTAATTTATTACGTCAACTTACTTATATTCGAAAAAATTATCTACAATAGTTAAATGTTTTGTTTTTCCTAAATGATATGCGTTACAGTATTCGCTTTTGAACTTTTTAAAAGCTCGCGCTCTCTTTCATCAAACACCTAACCTCAAATCCACTTCCGTATTTCATGTACGTATTTCAATATTATTCCTCATTTTCAAAACTGCCCCTTTTCGATTTAAAATTTTTACATGTGATAAGAACAATTTCCGTTATGAAATATTTAATTCCTAATAATAATATGATTGCCACTGTAGGTGCTAAAATTTGCCTACAATTTGACAATTACCCATAAATAATTCATTGAATGCTGAAGTTAATTTGTAAAAAAAATTGGTATAAAGAAATATTCAACTATGTGGTTTTCTGAGAGGAAAATTTTTTTTGCGACTAGAAATGCTGAGGCCTATCCTAAAGTCCTATTTTGAGCTACGTCTTTTCTGACGCAGTTTCCTACGTCTTTTCCGGCGCAGGGTTCTGCGTCGGTTCCGACGTAGTTTAGGACAACGGATCTTACGTATTTTTCGACGCAGTGTCCTACGTCTTTTCTGACGCAGTGTCTTTCGCATTTTCCAACGCAGGGTCCTACGTCTTTTCCGACACAGTTTCCTTCGTCTTTTCCGGCGGAGCGACCTGCGTCGGTTCCGACGTAGTTTAGGACTTCGGATCTGTGTTTTCCGACGCAGTGGCCTACGTATTTTCTGACGCAGTTTCCTTTGTCTTTTTCGACGCAGCGTCCTAGATCGGTTCCGAAGTAGTTGAAAACGTCGGATCCTACGTATTTTTTTCACGCAGCGTCCTACGTCGGTTCCGACGTCATTTAAGACGCAATGTCCTTCGACTTTTTCGAAGCAGCGTCCTACTTCAGTTACTAACTAGTTTATGACGTCAGATCTTATGCCTTTTCATATGCAGTTTCCTACGTATTCTCTGACGCAGCGTCCTACGTGAGTTACGACGTCGTTTACGGGAGTTGAATGTTTAATAAGGGAAGTCACTCATTTGTCTCGAAAGAATTAGAATCGACCTTATGCGATCTTTGACTGAATCGTTCAGAAGCACTAAATCCTCAGATTTTCCTTGAAAGTGAAGGAGTGGAGGATAGGAAATATTGCAGGGTTAAGACACTGTTCACAGTGTAGGACATCGAGGAATCAGGATACCTAGTTTGGATATTTTTCACTCGGCCGAGAAGATCAACGTGACCGGCGCTGTATTGCTCAATCACGTCCTTAACGTCGTATGGTTTTAGTGCCTCTTTGAATTTGCGCCTCGCCACGAAGTACTTCATCTGGTACGACAATCACACATTATCCCACCACACTTGACGCTAAACTACCCGATTCAAGTGGCTGACAATCGATCCACCTGTTTTACAGGCTGCACAATGCACATCATTATCATTATTATTATCATATTTCATACAATAATCAGCAGTAGGGTGGTTTTTTAACAGGAAAAACGAAGGGTAAAAAGTGATTCACGAAGTGAGGCAAAATAAGGGGAGGGGAAGTAGGAGATATGCTGGAAGGAGCAGTAGAGGAAATTATGGGAGGAGAATTAGGAGAATTCATGGAAGGAGAATTAGGGGGCATATGGGGATGGGAAGTAAGGGAAATGATGGAAAACGAGGGAAGCAGAACTGGTGGTAAATGAGGAGAGGGGAAGTAGGGAAATTATTGGGAGGGAAAGTAAGTATATAATAAGTAAGAGATATAGGGGTTGAGGGGAGAGTAAGTATGGGAGTAATGGAAGGGGAACTAAGGGAAGTGAATGCAGGGGAAATAAGGGGTTATGAAGTGAGAGCAAATGAGGGGAGGGGAACTAAATGGAGAAGTAGTAGGGAAAATAGGTAGATGGGAAGTACCGGAAATTATGGCAAATGAGGGGAGGGAAAGAAGGGAAACTGATGGAAGGGAAAATAGGGAAAATAAGGGGAGGGAAAGTTTCGGAAGTAAGGGAAAATGAAGGGAGGGGAAGTCAGGGTAGAGGATGTTGGATAAATTTGGGAAATGAGGGGGTAAGGGAAGTGAGGAGAAATTTGGGATTGGGAAGTAAGGGAAGGAGAGTGTTGGCTGGGAAAGTAATAAGAGGGAGAAGTAGTTGAGGAAGTGAGGGAAGGCGAAGATTCAAGGGTGGGGAGGAGAAGTAGGGGAATGCAGGGGGAGTAGGGGAGGCTTGAATGGCTTAATTAACATTTGTACCTGAATCACTTTTTACCCTTTGTTTTTTTCTGTGTTTTTACTTTTTTTAAAGCGTTCCTCCCACTTGCGATTATGGTGCAAATGCTCAAAAATATAATTTCCTCCAAAGTTTAGCCGAATCGGTTAATATTTACCCATTGTCCTAGGTATTAGAAGTTTTCCATAAGATTTACATGGGAAAAATTGTGCAAAAAATTTAATTTACAGTTTTTCAGTTATTATTCGAATCGATCGTTGATATAGGGCGCTAATGTACAATATATTGAATTTGAAAAACTTTGAATTTTTAAAATTTTCAAAATAGCGGACTCAAGAATGTGTGTCAAAAGTGGTATTTTATTGTATAGTTATCATTATATTTATACTATGAATCATTTCAACTTGTGAAAAAATCCAAGAAATTCTTGTAAAGTAAATCGTTGAAAGTAAAAATCAAAATTTTGAAAAAATACAAAATGGCGGCCAATTAAAAATTTTTTAAAAAAGCTCTTTTTTGCAATTTTTAATACAATATTTTCACATTTTGCAATATAAAGAAGTATGGGCTTAGAAAGTGTCCGATGATCCCAGAAACCCACAATTTTGAAAAAATCCAAGATGCCGGTCAATTAAATATTCAAAAAATAGCTTATCTGTATTGATTAAAAAATTGTTAAGCCTGAGATTGACACGTATTTGATAGAGAGAAATTTAATTTTGTTGAGAAATTTAATTTTGGATACACGTATTTGATAGAGAGAAATTTAATTTTGTTGAGAAATTTAATTTTGGATTTTTAGAAATTTTGAATTTCTAGTATCAACACAAAATGCTTTGAGGTAATCTTGATTTTCTTTCGAAGTTTAGGACGATTTCGTTAAAAAGTATAACAGCTAAACAATTTTAGAAATTCGGTTGACCATCTTGAATTTTTTTAAATTTTGATCTTCTCTGTTCATCGAATGATTTATTAGGTCAAACTCCTATTTCTAGAAATCTTTTAATTATTTCATTGAAAATGGCAGAATCTTAGATTGTTTCAAAATTTTGAACTTTTAGAATCAACGGATGATTTCTTAAGTCAAACTTTTATTTCTAGAATTTGTTTTAATTATTCCATCATAAACAGCAGAAACAAGATATTTTTGGAATATTTAATTGGCCCCCTTCTTGAATTTTTTTCAAAATTTTGAACTTTGGGGTTTATTGAATGATTTCTTAAGTCAAAATTATATTTCTAGAAGAGTTTTAAATTATTTTATAGAAAAATACAGAATTAGGCTATTTTTTAAATATTTAATTGGCCGCATTTTTCATTTGTTTAGAACTTTCAACTTCGTCAAAGTGAAAATTGAAAGTTAAGCATTGGGGGAACCTCCCTACAGTGGATAATGCAACCCAGAGTGGATAATAATTAATTAAAAACACTAATGTATGCAAAAAAATTAATTTTAATTTATTTAACATTTAAGACACTATATAGGTGCTAATAAAATAAAATTAATTACTTTTTCTTTTATTTGTGCTCTTAATTAATGATTATCCACTGTGGGCCGCATTATCCACTACAGGGAGGTTTCCCCCAAGTTAATTTCAAGCTCAACTGAAATTTCTGTAATTTCCTGGCTGTTTGATCTTTTCAACTCTTTACAGGAGATAGTAAAGTCGAAACGAGTTTATCACGGTAAAGTTTTGTAAGTACCTCTTTGAGTTTTCTTTGTAATTAGTTGAGCAATTCGCACCAAAGGATTCATTTCCACTCTAAAATCTTGCTTTAGCACATTTTAGATTTTTTACAGAAGTAGATTATCTTCTATTTTGAATTGCATTTTTTTTCATTTTTCAATTTTTAATTTTGCTTCAAAATTAAAGGTACATTAGGGTGCCTCATGAGATCCCTTTTTTTTAGATTTTCTGAAACCTTGAATCGGGTTTTGTGCCCCAAATTCGACTTTTAAAAGTTTTAAAATTTTCTTTTCTACAATGATAAGATTAAAATTAAGAGGCCAAATTCATTGCTATTTTTTTAATTATGAAACTTTCATAAAATATTACTTACATTACCAATAAAAATGTCGACTATATGAAAAAAATTCATCACCTTTTGCCCTACAATTAAGAAATAGTTTGTTTTTTTAAATTAAAAAATCGGTAAATTCTAGTTAAAGTGTGCGGTACCTTATTTTTTGATATTTATTATCATCGTAAATGATAAAAAAATGATAGTTGAATTCAACTAAAAAAGACGAATTTTCAATAAAATAGTGGAGTTTTTAAGCAAACAAGATTTTTCAGGCATGATACAAAAAGAAATCAACCAAATTATGAGTTGATGAAAAAATCATTTTATAACTAAATAAAAATTTCGAAAATCTATTAACTTTCTAGGATTATTTATTTGATTTTAGGATTATTATTATTATATATTATATTATTGTATTATTATATCAGTTTAAAAAATATTTAGGACTTTTAGATGTTTGGAAGAAATTTAAAAATATTTTATAAATTGTCGAAAATATTTCAAAGCTTTAAAATATTTTAGTTCTTTTCAAAACTTCGAAAATTCTTAAATAGGTTTGAAAGTAAATCGAATTATTCCTAAAATTGAAGAAAATGTTTTAAAATTAAAAAATTGCCTCGAAAAATTTCAGATTATTTTTTTACAATTTTGGAAATAAAAAATTTTTTAAATAATTTTAATTTCTTTTAAATAATCTCTAAGAAGTAATTTTTCAACATAAAAAATCGTTTTTAATTTTCCCAGGAACCTTAAGAAATTGTTTTTATTATCCTGAAATCTTTAAAAATCTTTAGAAGGCTTCAAATTTTAATTTTGTAACATTTAAAAATTTATGTATTGATTTAAATGTTGTTACATTTTTTTAAATTTCAAATTATTTTTGATTTTCATAAAGGCTTCTAAATAGTTTTTTAAATTATTCGAATTTGTACTAATTTTTTTAAAATCTTTTAGAATAAACAAAATGGCCTTGAAATCTTCTGAATTCCCTTTTCACAATTTGGAAATCGTTTAAATTATTTTAAAATCTTTATAAATAATCTCCTAAAACTAATGTTTAAAATATAAAAATATTTAAAAAATGTTCCGGGTATTTCAGAAAAAATGTATTAGCTGGAAACCTTTCAAAGTCCTGAAAAAGCTTTAAAATCAAGAAGCTTTAAAATCTCATTTAAAAAAATCTACATATTGATATAAATATTTTAAAATATTTAAAAATTTTTAATTATTTTTGATTTTTTAAAGCCTATCAATTTTTCTTAAAGTTTTTTTATTATCTTTCAAAATTTTTAAAATGCTTCAAAATCTTACAGATTTTTTTACATATTGTGGAAATCTTTTGAAATGTTTTAAAATCTTTCTAAATAATCTCTTGAAACTAATTTTTCAAAACTAATAATCATTGAAAATTTTTCTAGGAATCTCAGAAAAAATATACTATCTGGAAAACTTGAAATCTTTTCAAATTTTTAATTATTTTTTTATTTAAAATTCCTCTTTAAATATCTTTCAAAATTAAAAAAATCAACTAAAAATCCTCCAGATTCTTTTTTAAAATTTTGGAAATCTTCTGAAATGTATTAAAATCCTTTTAAATAATCTCTTAAGGTTGATTTTTCAAAACTGAAAATGCTTTTAAATTTTCCCAGGAATCTTAGAAAAAAGTTATTATCTCAAAACACTTTAAAATCCTTAAAAAAATTCAAACTTTTATTTGAAATTTTCAAAAATCTACTTATTGATTCAAATTTTTTAAAATCTTTGCAAATTTTAAATTATTTTTGATTTCTTGAAACACCTAAATATCTTTTAAAATTGATCGAATTCTCCCTAAAATTTTTAAACTGTCTTTAAAAATTAAAACAATTACCCTAAAATCTTCCAAATTCTTTTTTAAAAGTTTTGGAAATCTTTTGAAATGTTTTAAAATCTTTTCAAGCAATCTCTTAAAATTAATTTTTCAAAACTAAAAATCATTAAAAATTTCCCCTGAATCTTTAACAAATGTATTCTCTTGAATATTCAAGAATCTCCGTTTCACATTTTTTGAATTCAATTTAGGTTTAAAATTATCTTTGAGTCTTTTCAAAACTTCTAAATATCTCTTAAACTTGATCAAATTCTTTCTAAAATTTTGTGATCTTGCAAAATTGAACAATTTTGCTTTAAAATAAAAAACCATTTGAAATTTTCTCAGTAATCTTAAGAACATTTTTTAATCTCTAAATTAAATTAAATTAAATTTAATTAATTTAATTAAATCTCTAAATCTCTAAATTCTTAAAAAGCTTATTTCATACGAAATTTTGAGTAAATTATGTATTAGAAGCTAAATAATGTAAATACTTTGTAATATTTCAGTCATTCGGTTGAAACTGTATTTTTTCAATTAAATATAAAAAATAGGATACCACACAATTTTCTTTTTCAAGAATTCTTCGATTTTTTAATGTTTTGAAAAAAATATTTTTAAATTGTAGGACATGTATTCCTTACATAATTTTTACAATAGAATAAATTATTGGCATTAAGGTAGGTAATATCCTGAAAGTTTTATAATTAAACAATTTTTTTAAGGATGGATTTGTCTAGATAGTCTTAACTTAATCATAAAATCGCAACTTTAAGCGTGTTAATAGCCACCTTAACTTTTTTTTTATTTTTCAATTTTTTTCAAAAGTTCTATAACGACCGCTAAATATATTTTTTTTTTCAAACTGTGGCAAAAATAGTGGATCATTTGCTCGTCAAGAGAAAGAAATTAAGAAAATTACTAATTATTTTAATTATTCATAAATTTTTAGTGGATCGATCGTCGACCACTAGAGTTCCTAATTTGAAATGTCATGTCTGTGTTCTAGAAATAGATGGTCAGTATTAGAATGTTTTTTTTTGTTTGTTTCTTTTTCCAAATTAACTCACCTTTCGAATAGCCCTAATAGCACCTTTGTGTTGACTGGTCAATTGAATGCACCTCCGAGGTTGGTCGTCATCCTCATCTGGACAGAAAGTTAAAAAATAAGGTATCTTTTTACAGTAAAAGTAAAAAAAGCTAGAATAACCTCGTGCAGTTTCATCCACTAAAAACATTTTGCTACTTGCTGAAATAAATTTTTCGATATTTAAAAATTAATCCAGAATATTAAAGACCATCTACAGGTACACCGAGTTCTCGGGATAGTATGAATTTGCCTATTTAAATAGTGGAAAAGCAGTATAAAGTATAGTGATCAAAGTCGGTTTTAGGTCAGACATCACTCGAATTGCCTTTACTTTCATATTTTTTAAAGCATTTTATAATTCAATAATCGGGGAACGGACTAGGGCCACTGTGAAGTTAGCTGACGAGCGCAGCTCGGCTCTCATGTGCGGAGAACCGTCGCGTCGCGGTCGGCTCGAAAGAGAGAGGGTCGCGAAGGAACGTGTGTGTCCAGCGTGCGCGCGCACGCTTCTCGCTGATCTAACAGGGGTTCTCCGCATGTGAGAGCCAAGCTGCGTTCGTCAGCTAACTTCACAGTGGCTCTAATTCGCTCCCTGTCAATAATAATTCAGGGTTGCTACAGAGTCAGGGAATTCTGGAAAGTCAGGGAATTTAAAACTGGTCAGGGTATGCCAGAGAAAACCTGAAAGAGTCAGGGAATTTCCGATTGACTGAGGTTTAAGTCAGTTTGATTATTTTGCTGAAAATTCAACAATTTTGATAAAAAGTCATTCTGCTTGGTTGAAAATTCAACTGCTTTGTTCAAAATTCGTCTTTTTGTATTGAAAATTCAACTATTTTTGTAAAGAGTTCAACTATTTGGTTGAAGATTAATTTTTTGGTTTTTGAATCTGAAAGATTTTGAGGCAATTTTTAAAATTGTGAAAGATAATTAAAAAATTGTAAGAAAAATTTATAAGCTTAAAAAAGTTAAAAATAATTTAAAAAGATTTTAAAAGATTTATATCAATATGTAGATTTTTGAAAATGAAATTTTAAAGGTTCTTGATTTTGAAGCTTTTTCAGGACTTTGAAAGGTTTCCAGATAATACATTTTTTCTGAAATTCCTGGAACATTTTTTAAATATTTTTAGTTATTCAAAATTCGTATTTTTTCATGAAAATTCAACATTCTTACTAAATCTTTCATATGGACTGAAAAATCTTACATGGTTGAAAATTTAACTATTTTTCGTTAAAAATTCGTCTTTTTGGTTTAAAAATGCATCTTAAAGAAAAATATTTTTCCGTTCAAATATCAATTATTACAATTTTGTTGAGAATTCGTCTTTTTTGTTGAAAATCTACCTAAATTATAATTAATACCTAAATCTATCTAAATTTGCTGAAAAAACTACTTTGTTGAAAATTTATTTTTTTTATTAATGATTCATCATTTGAGTTTAAAAAACCCTTTTTTTTGTTAAAAATTTAACTATTTTGTTGACAATGATTTTTTTGGTAGAATTTTCTTTTTAACTGAAAAAGTAACTATTCCTTTTTGGGTTGAAAATGTATCCTTTTTAGTTCAAAATTCATGTTTTAATAAAAAATCAAATTATTTGGTTGAAAATTCATTGCTTTTGTGACTAAAAAATTTTAGTTTTATGGTGGAAAATTCATTTCTATGGTTGAAAAATTTTAAATTTTGTTGCAAATTCGTTTTTTTTATCACAAAATTTTGTTAAAAGTAAAAATATAACTACTCCATTTTTAGTTGAAAATTTATCTTTTTTAGTTGAAAATTGATTAATTTGGTTAAAAAATAATATTTTCGGCACCAAATTAATCTTCTTGGTGGAAAATTTATCTTTTTTCGTTGAAATATCAACTATTACAATTTTGTTGAGAATTCGTCTTTTTTGTTAAAAATCTGCCTAAATTATAATTAATACCTAAATCTATCTAAATTTGCTGAAAAAACTACTTTGTTGAAAATTCATTTTTTTTTTATTAATGATTCATCATTTGAGTTTAAAAAACCCTTTTTTTTGTTGAAAATTTAACTATTTTGTTGACAATGATTTTTTTGGTAGAATTTTCTTTTTAACTGAAAAAGTAACTATTCCTTTTTTGTTTGAAAATGTATCCTTTTTAGTTCAAAATTCATGTTTTAATAACAAATCAAATTATTTGGTTAAAAATTCATTGATTTTGACTAAAAATTTATATTTTTTTGGTGGAAAATTTATTTCTATGGTTGAAAATTTCAAAATGTTGTTGAAAATTCGTTTTTTTATTACAAAGTTTTGTTTAAAGTAAAAATATAACAACTTCATTTTTAGTTGAAAATTGATCTTTTTTAGTTGAAAATTCATTAATTTGGTTAAAAAATAATATTTTCGGTACCAAATTAATCTTCTTGGTGGAAAATTTATCTTTTTGTTTAAAAATTCATTTCTGTGCTAGAAAATGTAACGATTTTGTGAAAAATTCTTTTTTCTATTGGAAATACATTTTTTAAACTGAAAATTTAACTATTCAATTTTTTGTTAAAAATCCATCTGTTTTGTTAAAAATTCAGCTATTTGGCTGAAAATTCATGTATTTTGTTGGAAATTCGACTTTTTTGGTATATAGCTAATTTTCTTGGTGAAAAATTAATTTTTTTGTTGAAAATTAATTTCTGTGATTTAAAATTGAACTATTTTGATGAAAATTCGTTTTTTTCTGTTGATAATTTAATTTTTTAACTGAAAATTAAACTAATCTATTTCTAAATTAAAAATAATATTTTTAAGTTTACAATTTATGTATTTTGTTATTTTTGGTATCAAAATCATCTTTATTCCATTGTTGCTTGAAAATTTATTTTTTTCCCAGTTGATGATTCATGTATTTTTGTTAAAAAATCCTCTTTTCCTTGGTACAAACTTAATCTTCTTGGTAGAAAATTGATCTTTTTGGTTGAAAATTGATTTCTTTAGTAGAAAATTGAACTATTTTGTTAAAAATTCGTCTTTTTGGCTTAAAAATGCATCTCATATCGTGGTTGAAAATTAATCTGTTTTGGTTGAGTATTCAGGTACTTTATTGAAAATGTATCTTTCTTGTTCGAATTGAACTGTTTTTCATTTCAAAGAAAAATATTTTTTCGTTGAAATATCAACTATTACAATTTTGTTGAGAATTCGTCTTTTTTTTTGTTGAAAATCTACCTAAATTATAATTAATACCTAAATCTATCTAAATTTTCTGAAAAAACTACTTTGTCGAAAATTCATTTTTTTTTTTATTAATGATTCATCATTTGAGTTTAAAAACCCTTTTTTTTTGTTAAAAATTTAACAATTCCTTTTTTGTTTGAAAATGTATTCTTTTTAGTTCAAAATTCATGTTTTAATAACAAATCAAATTATTTGGTTAAAAATTCATTGATTTTGACTAAAAACTTTTATTTTTTTGGTGGAAAATTCATTTCTATGGTTAAAAATTTAAAAAATGTTGTTCAAAATTCGTTTTTTTATTACAAAGTTTTGTTCAAAGTAAAAATATAACAACTCCATTTTTAGTGGAGAATTTACCTTTTTTTAGTTGAAAATTGATTAATTTGGTTAAAAAATAATATTTTCGGCACCAAATTAATCTTCTTGGTGGAAAATTTATCTTTTTGTTTGAAAATTCATTTCTGTGCTAGAAAATGTAACTATTTTGTGAAAAATTAATTTTTCTATTGGAAATACATTTTTTAAACTGAAAATTTAACTATTCAATTTTTTGTTGAAAATCCATCTTGTTTGTTAAAAATTCAGCGATTCGGCTGAAAATTCATATATTTTGTTGGAGATTCGACTGTGTTGGTATATAGCTAGTTTTCTTGGTGAAAAATTAATTTTGCTGTTGAAAATTAATTTCTGTGATTTAAAATTGAACTATTTCGTTGAAAATTCGTTTTTTTCTGTTGATAATTTATTTTTTGAACTGAAAATTGAACTAATCTATTTCTGGATTAAAAATATTCTTTTTAAGTTTACAATTCATGTATTTTGGTATTTTTGGTAGCAAAATCATCTTTATTCCATTGTTGCTTAAAAATTCATTTTTTTTTTCAGTTGAAGATTCATGTATTTTTGTTAAAAATTCCTCTGTTTTAGCACAAATTTAATCTTCTTGGTGGAAAATTGATCTTTTTGGTTGAAAATTGATTTCTTTAGTAGAAAATTGAACTTATTTGTTAAAAATTTGCCTTTTTTATTGAAAATTAAATTTTTTAATTGATAATTTGTCTATTCCATTTTTTGTTGAAAATTTATCGTTTATAGTTGAAAGTTCAACTAATTTGTTGAAAATTTGTTGTTTTTTTTCTGATAGAAAAATTATCTTTTTTAGTTGAAAATTCACACATTTTGTTGAAAATTCGTCTTTTTTGGTAGAAGGTTGAAAAATCAACTATTCTGTTAAAAGTTCATCTATTTTGTTGGAAATGCAAGACCTCTTACTTCCAATATATGTATATAAATTTGTTATTTTTATAGTAAAAAAATGTATAGCGATCCGGGGAAAGTCAGGGAAACTAAGGGAATTTCGAAATTAGGATTTTGTAGCAACCCTGTAATTTTAAATTTCAAATTTTTTCTTCTAAATAAAAAATGTTGAAATATTATTTCAGATCGAAAATTCAAAATTGATATTATTAATCCTTGTTCATAAAAACGTGAATATAACCTAAACTACGATCGACAAAGTGGACTCGTAGCTTCCGGAATCGTCACAAATTATAAATTCTCTATTTTGCTTCTCTGGTTACAAATTTCTCGCCTGCACGTAATTTCCGTAGTACTTTCATTTATTACTCTCGTTGAATATTCACCAAAATTTTCCTCTACAATATCTAATCTAATCTCTTGCTCGAGCAGGTCGTAAAGGCAATTTCGCGAGCGAGTTGTGTATTTTAAGGAGGCTGAGTGAACATCCCTTTAAATATTGACGTTTTGGACACAATTTTTTGAATAATCTGAAATTCTAAAAAATGATAAGAAAAACATTAATTAACAAATATTCGGCAGTCCTTAATAGCCCAAAATTTACAATAACAAAAAAATTGGTCTTTCTTAAACATTTTCGAGAAAATCGCTCATGGTGGGTTCCACGCCAGACTCACACAAACCAGACCTTTACATCATCGACTTTTTATCAATTTTGGTTAAGTATTTTTTTAGTACAAAAAATATAGATTGTCACAAATATCATTTCAAAAATTTTTTTTTGAAATTTATTGCACTTTTTCTATGTTGACACTTTTTGTCATTCCAGCAGCTCCTTCATGGTTATTTTTCATATTTTTAATTGAACAAAAAATTTTTATTTTCTTTAATAAATCGATTGCCAAAAAATGCATACCCTGATTTTCTTCATACTTCCTTATTTTTTACTTAAAAATGTTTTTTTAGAGAAGAAACGATAAAACCTATGTGCTTTACATAAATTCAATCAAAAAATGTTTTTTTTTTTGCTTAAAATTGTAATGTTTTAATATTTAATATCATTTTTCTTTGTTTCAGTAAAAAAATCAGTTTTTAAAATTTTTCTATTAAAAAATAAAATTTGGATTTGATTATATCGGTTTTATTATTGATTTAATAGATTTTCGGTATTATAATTAATTAAGGAGCATTTAAATGATTCTAGGCTCTATTATATTGATTTTTTTTATTCTACCAGGTCATTTATGAAAAATTTTTTCTGTGTGAAAAAAAGCAAAAACAGTTATTTTATAATGCATGTTGAGTACAATAGCTTATAAAAAACATAATTAAACCTCTTGATTAATGAATGCTAATTTCACTTTGATTATTTAAAAATATTTTCTTTTTCTTGTCCCTTAAGATCTTCTGTTTGGTTTTTGAATTTAAAAAATTAAAAAAAAATTTGTATTGGTTAAAAACTTGATGGCAAATTTTTTGTATGGACAGGTTTTGCTAAAAAACACTAATAAAAGTAAAAATTGCAAAAAACAATTTTTATCAATTAAATTTTTTTTTTTAATATGCAAAAAGCATGTTTTTTGGTTGAGTTAAATGCAAACTTTTTTGGAAAAAGTTGAATATGTCGAACCTGCAATTTTTTTGTATAATATCTTTTACTTGTTCTTCGTACAGTTTTTTATAGTGGAAAGTAATAAAAAATAAGAAATTAAAAAAATGTGTTCACTTTTTTGGAGAAAGATGAATATTTCGTCTGAAATTTGTTCAGCTTGAATTAAAAAAACATGATATTATTTTTCTCTTATGGACAAAAAATTGTTCGTGTTGTTTATAATGTTAAAATCGCAAAATTTCTAAATCCCAAAATTTCGAAATCACGAAAATAATTTTTTTTGATGAAAGCAAAATATTTTTAAAGATTTTTGATCTAAGCTGAAAAAATTGCAGGTTCGACCTATTTAACTTTTTCCAAAAAAGTGTGCATTGAACTTCACCAAAAAACATGCTTTTTGCACATTTTCAAAAAAAATTTAATTGATAAACTAATTTTTTTGCAATTTTTCCTTTTATTAGTGTTTTTTAACAAAACCTGCACATACAAAAAATTTGCCATAAAGTTTTTAAGCAATACGAAATTTGTTTTAATTTTTGAAATTCAAAAACCAAACAGAAGATCTTAAGGGACAAGAAAAGGAAAATATTTGAAATAAAAAATTGCCAAAATTAGAAATTTGCCGACAGTTTAAAATTCACGAATTGGACAGTTTCTCGAATATTAAAATTCCTGACAGTTTATGATTATACCGAATTTGAGAATTCTCGAAATGAAATTGCCAACATTATAAAATATTCGACACTGTGAAATTGAAAAGTAATTTTTTAAACTGAAAAATTAACTTTTCCATGTTTGTTTGAAAACTTGTATTTTTTAGTTGAAAATTCAGTTATTTAGTTGAAAATTCACGTATCTTTTTAAATTTGTCTTTTGGTAGGAAATTCATCTTTTTGGTAGAAAATTCATCTTCTTGGTAGAAAATTCATCTTCTTGGTAGAAAATTCATCTTTCTTTGTAGAAAATTCAACTGCTTTTGTAGAAAAATCAAGGATTTGGTTGAAAATTTACTTTCATGTTAAAAATTCAACTGTTTTGAAGAAAATTCGTCCTTTTGGCTTGAAAATTTAATAATTTGGTTTTTTGGAAATTTATTTTTTGTGAGTTGAAAATTCAATTATTTGTAAGAAAATGCAACTGCTTTTGTAGAAAAACCAAGGATTTGATTGAAAATGTACTTTTATGTTAAAAGTCAACTGCTTTAAAGAAAAGCCTTCCTTTTGTCTTAAAAATTTAACAATTTGGTTTCATTTTTTAATTTTATTGCCTGAAAAATCTTTTTTAGTTGAAAATTCTAAAATTCATCTTTTCGTTTTGCAAATTCATTGCTTTTAGTAGAAAATTCAACTACTTGGTTTAAAATTAAACTACTTTGTTAAACAAAATTTCTTTGGATGAAGATTTATCTCGTTGCTTAAAAAATAAACTATTTTGTGAAAAATTTTGTGTTCTTTTTGGTAAAAAATTTATTTTTTCGACTGCAAATTTAGTTATTCCACTTTTGGTTTGAAATTTATCTTTATTGGTTGAAAGTTCAACTATTTCGTCCAAGATTCATATATTTTGATGGAAAATTCATCTTTTTGTTAAAAATTAAATATTTTCACTTGAAATGTTAGGAATTTTTGTTTATTGTTTTCGAATGCCACCCAGCAAATTTTTTTCTCTGGGTCCAAACAGTTCAATTAATTTTAGCATTTTAATGTTCATAATAGCATAAATCTATAAAATCAATTATAGAACTGATATAATTAATCAAAAACTTTATTTTTCAAAAGTCTTGACGAAAGAATATTAAATTATATGGTAAAAAAATGGCATTTTGAGCAAAAATTTAATTATTTTTTTCGAATATAATTTTTTTGTTTAAGAATTTATGTAAAGAACATCTCTAGGTTTTTATCATTTTTTCTCCGAACAGATATTTTCAGGTACACGGAAAAAATGTATCCGTGAAGAAGTCACGAACTTGTAGCTAGGTCTCGGATACGAGATAAAAAAATGAAACATTACATCCTTATTTCTATGAGAAATGTATGGATAAATTTCGAAGTTTTTAACGAACAGTTCGAATTTCCTACGAACAGTTCCTGAAAATTTCAGACTAAAATATAAAGAGGAAAAATTTTATTTGTGCGATTTAATTTATATTAATTTATAACTTCGCATCTCAGAAGATTCGAACCCTCAAAGACTGCTGACTGACCAGTTTCTAAACATAAACAAGGAGTGCGTAAACACGCGCAGCCATCAAGGCCAAACGGAATAGGTATTATAAAACTTCTAGCCATTCATCCGACGAGCTCAAAGCACACATACGAGCGCACGCACCGCGCGCTTCGGCGAGCGTGTGTGCGGGCCACGTACAGGCAAACCTACTTTCTAGTTCCCAGATTTGTCGGGCAAGCTCGTGAGTGCTCTGAGAATCTTTTCCCAATCACTCGTAATATTTTTATAATTATTCACGTAAAAAAAAAGTGATGAACCGTTTTAGAATTTTCACATCGAGTTCGTCAATTCTTTCTCAAAGTTCGCAGATTGTTTACGAAAATACATCAATATCCGATAAATTTTTCTCGTATCCGAGACCTACCTACTAGTTCGTGACTTTTTCACGGATACATTTTTTTCGTGTAGAAAATAAAGAAGTATAAAGAAAATGTTGGTATGAATTTTTTTGGAAAAAGTACAGAAACTTTTTTTTTTAAATTGTTTGAAGTGGAATCTTTGGCAATCGATATTTTCTTGATTACACAAAGAAGTAGCCAACGTTTAAAAAAATTCGATGATGTAAGGGTCCGGTTTGTATGAGTCCGGCATGGAATACACCTAATCTGTTCATAGAAAATTTAATTAACGTGTAATGTTCTAGCTAGTGAAATTGCTCTCCTAGGCTTTGAAGTGTAATTTAAAATGTAAATAACTTAAATCTATTCAGTAAGAAATGCAGGAAACGTTCTGCTTAAGTGACAAAGCAATGTTTCGAATAAGTGGCAGTCCCTAATATTCCGTAAACGAAGACTTCAATAAATGGAAAGCTGAAAATAAATCAGGTGATGTAACAGAACACATCAAGTAAAAATATACTGAATTAAATCAGTAAGCAGCAGTGCATAAATTACGTAAAAATTTTTTTCGGGAGGGGGGGGGGGGTAGGTCAACGATTTTTCTATGCAAAATTTGTCTACCTTATTACAAAATAATTTTTTTTGTGAAGATTCATAAGTTCACTTTAAAATTCATTTCTTGGATCAAAAATGTAATTTTATTGAAAATTCGTGTTTTTGGTCGAAAAATAATTTTTTGAATTGAAAACTTAACTATTCAATTTTTGGTAGAAAATTAATCCTCTTGGTTTAAAATTCAACTATTTGATTCAAAATTTATGTACTTTGTTGGAAATTCGTATTTTTACTACATATATTATCTTTCTTGGTTTAAATATTGACTATTACATTTTTTGTTGAAAATTCATCCTTTTGGTGGAAAATTAATTTTTTCAACTGAAGATTTATCTTTTTTTAGTTGAAAATTCAATTATTAGCTTGGAAGTTTATGCATAATTGCTTCACGGTTCGTCTTTTTAGGTAGAAAAGTAATCTTTGCGGTTGAAAATTTAACTATTTGGTAACAAATTTATGTATTTTCTTGAAAATTCGTCATTTTCCTCGAAATTTTGGTTGAAAATGCAATTGTTTGGTTGAAAATCTGTTTTAGTTGAGGATTTAACTGTATTTCTAAAAAGTCTTCTTGATTGACTGAATGCAACTGTTCTAAATTGAAAATTTTAATATTTTTTGTTGAAATATCAACTATTACATGTTTCCTTGAAAATTCATCTTTTTGGTTGAAAATTAATTTTTTTTTTATCTGAAAAATTCAAATATTCCATTTTCGGTAATTTTGATATTTTTTTCGTTGAAAATTCAACTATGAGCTTGAAAACTTATGTATTTTGTTTATAATTCGTCTTTTTTGGTAGAAAATTAATCATCTTGTTTGAAAAGTTCACCGTTTTTTTTCTTTTTTTTGCTGAAAATTAATTTTTTTAATTGAAAATTGAACTATTCCATTTTTGGTACAAAATTGATGATTTTTTTCTTTTTGAAAAAATATCTTCTTCTTTCGCTCCGCTGGGAATCGAACCACAGAACTTCCGATTGCCGGTCGGGTGCTTTCTCATGAAGCTACTAGAGAGATCGAGAGAAGAAACTTTTTTCAGAAAATACACGCATTATTTTGTAAGGTGGTACATATCAAAATTTTTCAAGGAATCTGTATTATCATCAGAGAATAAAAAAAATTGTTGACGTCTTTTCAGACTAGATGGAAATATGAATTAAACATTATTTAAAATAATTTTTTTCCTGAAAAAAATCTTCTCCTTTCGCTCCGCTGGGAATCGAACCACATAACTTCTGATAAAAGAAATTTTTAACGTCTTCTCAGACTAGATCGGAAGTTCTGTGGTTTGATTCCCAGCGGAGCGAAAGGAGAAGATCTTTTTCAGAAAAAAAAATTAATTAAAATAATTTTTAATTTATGTTTCCATCTAGCCTGAGAAGACGTTAAAAATTTCTTTTATCGGAAGTTCTGTGGTTTGATTCCCAGCGGAGCGAAAGCAGAAGATCTTTTTTCAGAAAAAAAAATTAATTAAAATAATTTTTAATTCATGTTTCTATCCAGTCTGAGAAGACGTTACAAATTTCTGTTATTCGCTGATGATAATACAGAATCCTTGGAAAATTTGATATGTACCACCTTACAAAATAATGCTTGTATTTTCTGAAAAAAGTTTCTTCTCTCGATCTCTCTAGTAGCTTAATGGGAAAGCACCCGACCGGCAAACGTAAGCTCTGTGGTTCGATTCCCAGCGGAGCGAAAGAAGATCTTTTTTCAGAAAAAAAATTTAATTAAAATCATTTTTAATTCATGTTTCTATCCAGTCTCAGAAGACGTTAAAAATTTCTGTTATTCTCTGATGATAATACAGATTCCTTAGAAAATTAATATTTTTTATTTAAAAATGCAACTATTTGTTTGAAAATTCATGTCGTTTGTTGTAAGTTCGTCTTTTTTAGCAGACAATTAGTGCTATTGGTTCAAAATTATACTATTTAGTTTAAACAAATTTGGTTCTTTGTTAAAAATTCGCCTTGGTAGAAATATTAATGCTTTTGGTGTTTTGGAATTTTCTGAATTCAACTGTTCTACATTGAAAAATAAAATCTTTTTTGATTGAAATATTAACTATTACATTTTTCGTTGAAAATTCATCTTTTTGGTAAAAAAAAATCTTTTTGGTTAAAAATCTATTTTTTAAACTGAAAATTTAACTGTTTCATTTTTGGTAGAAAATTTATCTTTTCTAGTTCAAAATTCAACTATTTGGTTGAAAATTCATATACACAAAATGACAAATTCTCAAAATTTTTCTTTTTTGGTATAAATTATTTGTCTCGGTTGAAAATTTAACTGTTTTGTTGAAAATTTATGTACTTTGTTAAAAATTCGCTTTTAACTGGTATAAAACTAATTTATTTAGTTAAAAATGCAATTGTTTGGTTTAAATTAATCCTTTCATGTTGATAAGCCAAGTATTATGTTACAAATTTGTATTTTTTTGGTTAAATTTAACAATTTTAAGTTAAAACAATATATTTTTGGTTAAAATATTAACTATTGCATTTTTCGTTAAAAATTCGTTTTTTTTGGTTGAAAATATTTTTTTTTCTAAATTTAATTGTAAGAATTTGGTTGAGAACTCAACTTATTACTAAATTGATCTTTTGTAGTTTTAAATTAACCTTTTTTGTTTAAAATGTATGTAATTTGTTGGACGTTTTTCTTCTTTGGTAGAAAATCAATTTTCTTGGTTTAAATTTCACCTTATTGGTGAAAAGTTTATGTATTTTGTTGAAATTCGGCTTTTTTATGGAAAATTAATCTTCTCTTTTAAAAATTCATCTTTTTGGTTGAAAACTTAACTATTTGGTTGCAACTTCAACGGTTTTGTGGAAAGCTTATCTTTTTGGCTTGAAAATTCGACATTTTGGATTAAATTTTGTTTTCTCTGACTTAAAAATCTTTAGGAATTGAAAATTCAACTCTTTTAGAAAATTCATATTTTTCATTAGAAAAGTTATCTTTGGATTGGAATTTTTTTTCTGTATTGACTGAAAAATCTTTAGTGATTGAAAATTCAGCTCTAGAATAAAATTCGTTTTTAAAATTTAAAAAGTCATCACGTTTAGTAGAAATTTAATCTTTTTTCTTACAAATGAAACTGTTTGGTTAAAAATTAATCTGTTTTGGTTGAGGATTCAACTATTTTTCTGAAAAATCGTCTCTCTTTGTTCGATTGAACTGATTTTAATTAAAAATGAAAATAATTTCTTTGTTAAAATATCAAGTATTACATAGTTTGTTGAAAATTCATCTTTTTTGGTTGAAAATTTAACTACTCGGTTGAAAGTTGAACTAATTTATTAATTCATAAGAAACAGCCAGGCTTTACTAGACCCTTCAACCCACTAAATCGTCTTACGTAATTTTTGGATGACCGCTGAATAAATCCATGAAAAAAAATTAGCAAATATTACGTTGCGGAAAAAATTGCAGAAAAAAGCTTTACGTAATTTATGCAAGGCTCCTTATGTTTTTTTATTCATTCCATTATGAAATTGATTATTTTTATAAATCAAGATCAATATTGATCTTATAAAAATAATCTCCATTATGGTTAACATTTCCTCGACAGTGGAAAAAAAATAAGTTTCAGGAAAGAGAATTTGGTATCACAGACGAAAATCCTGGCCATCAATATTTTAAGGGATGAACAGGCCTTTCTATATAGCCTAATTTTTCTACAAAACACACATTCCATTTTTACTGCTTTGAAGTTCTCATGAAATACCTCTTGCAGAACGTCCAGAATGGTTTGGGTTGAGTTTTGAGTTTGATGACGAGAGTTTGCTACATGATCAAAGCGAAGCAAAAGTTATGGTCCGAAACTTTATGATTTGCTGAAATATTGTCCGAGTGAGAAACGTTTCAAAAAATGACTTCTGTCAACGAATATCAAACGCTGCCAAAATATTAAAAACTAAAAAAATTGGAAACTTAAATTTAAATATTTAATTATTTCTTTTTGTACCATATCTTTTGCTTATTCATGATTTCTAGAGAAGAACCCAATGAAAGGAAAATTAACTCAGCAGAAATAATAAGAGACGACGAAAGCTCTTGAGCAACTCAACTGGCGCAAGCTAAAAAGCGCTGCAAACTTAGCTGTAAAAATACTTACATATTTAATCAGTAAGTAATATTTGAGAGAAATTAGCTTTTTAAATTTTGTTATTGGAATTTTGTAGAGGGGATTAAATGATGATAAATTTGGATGTGATGTTAATGGTATACCCAAACTTCACAATCTTTACCCTATTCCCCTTTTCCCCCATTTTTTAAAGAATATCCTTTTTCCCCTGTTTTCAAGAAAATTCCTCTTTTTTTGTTTTTCGCTTAAATACGTATTGAATTGATAAAACCCTAAAATAATCCTCTATTGTTAAAAATTTTACTATTTGGTTGAAAATTTAACTGTTTCTGATTGAAGTTTAATTTTTTTGTTATAAAATTCAACCATTTGGTTGAAAATTCATCTTTGTAGATTGGAAATTCAACTATTTGGTTAAGAGTTTAAGAGTTCAACTATTTTGTTAAGAATTAATTTTTTTGGTTGAAGATTCAACTGTTTCGATTCAACATTCCTTTTCACAGAAAATTCTTCTTTTTTGTAGAAATTTCATATCTCTTGGTTGAAAATAACCTTTTCGATGAAAATTCAACTGTTTCTGAAAATTTCATCTTGTTGGCTCGAAAATTCAACAATTTGGCTGAAAATTAAAATAATATTTTGAGACATTTTTTTCAAATTATATTTTAACTGTATATTTAACTATTCCATTTTTGGGTAAAAATTGTTCGTTTATATTTAAAAATGTAATTATTTGGTTGAAAATTTGAGCATTTTCATGAAATTTTGCTTTTTTTTTGGTAAAAATTGATCGTTTATAATTAAAAATTCAATTATTTGTTTGCAAATTCGGGTATATTGTTTGCAAATTCGGGTATTTTGTTAAAAATTTGGGTATTTTGTTAAAAACTCGCTTTTTTTGGTAAAATTAAATTTTTAAACCGAAAATGTAACTTTTCACTTTTTTGTTAAAAATTGGTATTTTTTAGTTGAAATTTTTTTTTGTAATAAACTAATATTGCTGGTTTAAAATGTTCCCTTTTTTGGTTTAAAATGCGAATGTTTTGTTGACAATTTATTAGACTATTTTCTTGAAAATTCATGTTTTTTTTGTTGTCAACTTTTTTACTAACAATTGAACTTTTTCATTTTTGGTTGAAAATGT
The DNA here is from genome assembly GCA_932195095.1 of Andricus curvator. Classification (NCBI taxonomy): domain Eukaryota; kingdom Metazoa; phylum Arthropoda; class Insecta; order Hymenoptera; family Cynipidae; genus Andricus; species Andricus curvator. The sequence goes on from CAKNYM010045377.1 coordinate 43,433, forward strand.
ATCTTTTTTAGTTGAAAATTAATTTAGTTTTTTGAGAATTCGTCCTTTTTGAAAGAAAATTAATTTTGTTGGTTGAGAATTCTGCTTTTTGGCTGCAAAAATTCATCTCTTTAGTAGAAATTTCATCTTTTTTGGTTTGTAGGTTGAAAAGTCATCTATTTGTTTAAAAATTCCACTATGTATTTGGTCTCAAATATAATTATTTTGTTGAACATTCAATTGTTTTAGTTTAACATTATTTAAAAAAATATAAAATTCTTCTTTTTTGGTAAAAATGTCATCTTTCTTGGTTGAAAATAAACTTTTTTGTTGAAAATGTAACTTCTTATAAAAAATTCGTCTTTTTGATTAGAAAATTTAACTACTTGGTTAAAAGTTAAACTAATTTGTTAGAACTTCTTTTTTTTCTGTGAATTAATTTTTATATCTCTAAATTCAACTAATCCATTTTTTGTTAAAAATTGATTGTTTATAGTTAAAAATTAAATTTTTTGGTTGAACATTCGAGTATTTTGTTGAAAATTCGTCTTTTTGGTAAAAAACTCATTTTTTTAAGCAAAAATGTAACTTTTTCATTTTTTGTTGGAAATTGATATTTTTTAGTGGAAAATTAGTCTTTTTTGGTAGAAAATTAATGTTCTTGTTTGAGATTGTCCTCTTTTTCATTTAAAGTGTAATTTTTTGGTTGACAATTGGAAGATTAAAATTTATCTTTTTTAGTTGAAGAGTAATGTATTTTGTTGAAAATTCGTCTTTTTGATGAAAAAATTAATCTTCTTGGGTGAAAATTCGGCTTTTTAGTTTGAAAAAATTCACCCCTTTTGATAGAAATTTGATATTTTTAATTGAAATATCAAGTTCCATTACATTTTTTTGAGAATTCATCTTTGTAGGTTGGAAATTCAACTATTTGGTTAAAGGATTAAGAGTTCAACTATTTTGTTAAGAATTAATTTTTTTGGTTGAAGATTCAACTGTTTCGGTTTAACATTTTTTTTTACAGAAAATTCTTCTATTTTCTAGAAATTTCATCTCTCTTGGTTGAAAATAATCTTTTTTGTTGAAAATTCAATTGTTTCTGAAAATTTCATCTTGTTGGCTTGAAAATTCAACAACTTGGCTGAAAATTAAAAAAATTTGTTGAGACATTTTTTTCAAATTATGTTTTAACTGTAAATTTAACTATTCCATTTTTGGGTAAAAATTGATCGTTTATAGTTAAAAATTGAATTATTTGGTTGAAAATTTTAGCATTTTCATGAAATTTTGCCTTTTTTGGTAAAAATTGATCGTTTATAGTTAAAAATTCAATTATTTGGTTGACAATTCTGATATTTTGTTGAAAATTGGAGTATTCTGTTAAAAGTTCGCTTTTTTTGCTAAAATTAAATTTTTAAACCGAAAATGTAACTTTTCACTTTTTTGTTAAAAATTTGTATTTTTTAGTTGAATTTTTTTTTTGTAATAAACTAATATTGTTGGTTTAAAATGTTCTCTTTTTTGGTTTAAAATGCAAATGTTTTGTTGAAAATTTATTAGACTATTTTCTTGAAAATTCATGTTTTTTTGTTGTTAACTTTTTTACTAACAATTGAACTTTTTCATTTTTGGTTGAAAATGTATCTTTTTTAGTTGAAAATGAATTTAGTTTTTTGAAAATTCGTCCTTTTTGAAAGAAAATTAATTTTCCTGGTTGAGAATTCTGCTTTTTGGCTGCAAAAATGCATGTCTTTAGTAGAAATTTCATCTTTTTTGGTTTGTAGGTGGAAAATTCATCTATTTGGTTAAAAATTCCACTATGTATTTGGTTTCAAATGTAATTATTTTTGTTTAAAATTCAATTGTTTTAGTTTAACATTATTTAAAAAAATATAAAATTATTCTTTTTTGTTAAAAATGTCATCTTTCTTGGTTGAAAATAAAATTTTTTGTTGAAAATGTAACTTTTTATAAAAAAATTCGTCTTTTTGGCTAGAAAATTTAACTACTTGGTTAAAAGTTAAACTAATTTATTAAAACTTCTTTTTTTTTCTGTGAATTAATTTTTTTATCTGAAAATTCAACTAATCCATTTTTTGTTAAAAATTAAATTTTGTTGTTGAACATTCGAGTATTTTGTTGAAAATTCGTCTTTTTGGTAAAAAAACTCATTTTTTTAACCAAAAATGTAACTTTTTAATTTTTTGTTGGAAAATGATATTTTTGAGTGGAGAATTAGTCTTTTTTGGTAGAAAATTAATGTACTTGTTTGAGAATGTCCTCTTTTTTTATTTAAAATTCAATTTTTTGGTTGACAATCGGATAATTAAAATTTATCATTTTTGGTTGAAAATTTATCTTTTTTAATTTAAAATTCATATATTTTGTTGAAAATTCGTCTTTTTCATGAAAAAATTAATCTTCTGGGTGAAAATTCGGCTTTTTAGGTTGAAAAAATTCACCCCTTTTGATAGAAATTTGATCTTTTTAATTGAAATATCAAGTTCCATTACGTTTTTTTGAGAATTCATCTTCGTAGGTTGAAAATTCAACTATTTCATTCAAAATTGTACTATTTTGTTAAAAATGTAATTATTTTGTTGGAAATTCCTCTTTTTGGTTGCAAATTTAAGTTTTTTATTAAAAATTATTTTTTTTTCTTTTATAAATATCAACTATTACATTTTTCGTTGAGAATTCATCTTTTTGTTGAAAATTCCACTGTCTTATAAAAAATTCGTCTTTTTGACTTGAAAATTGAACTATTTAGTTAAAAATTCAATTATTTGGTTGAAACTTAACTTTTTTGTTGAAAATTTATATTTTTGTGTTGAAAGTTCAATTGTTTTGTAAGAAATTTGTTTTCATTCATCTCTTTTGATTGACGATTCAAATATTTTGTTGAAAATTATTTTTTTTTAAATTTAATTGTTTCAGATTTAAAACTTAAATTTTTTTTTGGGTTGAAATATCAACTATTAAATTTTTTGTTAAGAATTCATCTTTTTTGGTTGAAAATTAAAATACTTCGTTGAGAGTTGAACAAATTTCCTAAAAATTCTTTTATTTTTTGTTGAAGATTCATAATTCAAGTGGAAAGTTTATCTCTTCAGCTGAAAATTTAACTATGTTGTTAATATTTTCTTTGTTGGTGATTTTTTAACTGTAAATTCAACTGTTACATTGATCTTTTTTAGTAGTAAATCTAACTATTCTGTTGAAAATTCATATATTTTGTTGAAGATTTGTTTTTTTCAAGTAAAAAATTAATCTTCTTAGTTGAAAATTTATATTTTTGATCGAAAATTTAACTATTCGGGTAAAAATTCATCTATCTTGTTGAAAATGCAGTAAACTTCGACTTGAAACTTTATGAATTTAAAGAGTTAAAAATTGATTTCAAAATATTACCTATTAAATTAATTTTATTTGAAACAAATTTAGTCCCTTATTTTCGTGAAAAATCACCATATTTCCTCTGTTTAGAGATAATTTTGGGCTGGGAAGTGTGTATAACTTTGAATTTGGTCAAGAATTTTTTATCAGGGTTTAAAAATTTTTTAATTTAGATTTTATGGTTTTAAAAAAACCGATATGTCTGACTTGAATGGGCTAAACTTGATAAACGACTAACCGAATGCGCATATCGTAAAATGTATAGTTTTAAGTGCTAATAAATCTGTATTTTATAGTTAATGGTTTATAGGCAATTTCACTCTAGTTGTTCTCTTAAATGTTCTATGAGTTTTCAGAAAGAAAAGTATCGTTCTTGGGTAAATCGCATAAGCTCTATTCATTCAAACCAAAAAAATTGTTATTTCCAATTATTTATAATTTATTTATTTATATGATTATATTTATATTTGTTTTTTTATTTCATATTAAAGGGAAAGGACTTGGTATAAAATGAGGCCTAAAAATAATTTTTTGGATTACAAGTTTCATGGGCTGGTCCACAATATTTACCTACACGATGATAATGATCCTTGTTGTTTCGTATCATTAGCTAAATATATTTAAGTTTATCCTCTTGGAGGTCGACTTTTGAGAAGCGAATTCGTATTCTTGAAGTGAGGGCTGAGCCCTGAGAAGTGAGAAGTCTACTTGACATCGTCATCAAAGTATAAAAGAAAAAAATAGAAGAAACAAACTCGCCGAGAATCTTTACTCAAAAATACATATGAGCAGATGTGCTACTGATTAAGGAATCAGTCTCCAAGAACTCCGACAATCCTGACCAAAAAATTTAACATCTACAATTTTGCAACAATTCAGAAATAATAAAATTATGATAGTTTAATAATTTTCAATCTAAAAAAGGTAATGTAATGGTATGTCTTCAAAATTTCGCAATGATTGTTGTTGAAAACCTCATGTGAATTGAGAAACGTTTGTACTTTTCAATATACTTGCGCGGTTAAATTAAAACTTTCAAATTATCTCATAAATTATTATAAATCTTATGAATGTTTTATGTTAGGGCTTTTCGCTAAAAAATAGTATTTTTAAGAAGAATTTTGGTATATACACAGAAAATTTCAAAGAAAACTTAAAATTTCTAAAAAATTGTATGTTGTGTCAACTTTTTCTCGGATATTAGTATTTTTAAACAAATATCATCATCAAGTTTCACAATTTTTAACAATTTCAACTTATGTTAGCGTTTTACACCGGTTCATGATTTTTTAACAATTTTAGGTTACACGTTAAGGTTTTACGTCAAAAATTGATAAGTATGTTTAATTTATGTTAGTGTTTTTCGACGAAAACTTGTATTACTATTATGATAAAAAATTTTTTTTTAAAGAGGCTTCACAAATTTGAATAATTTTAGGCTCATTATGAAAAATCATTATAGTATGAACAAGATTTGTAATTTTTGCACAGTTTCAGGTTATGTTAACATTTTTCACCTGAAATTTGGTATTTTGAAACAAAAAATCATTAGATTAATAATTTTTGTTTAAAATAATAAAATTTACAAGCCTGAAGAATTTTGGATTGTGTTAGTTTTTTTGGTCGGAAATTTAAATTTTTATTAAGAAATCATTAGATTTTAAAGCAGTTTCATAATTTTTGAACAATTTTAGGTCCCGTTGGCGTTTTAAATTAAAAATTGGTATTTTCAAACCACAATGATTATAATTTGAACAAGATTTATAATTTTTTAACAAATTTGGATTATGTTAGTGTTTTTCGTCGGAGATTGGTATTGTTTATTTAAAAAATTACGTTTTAAAGGCAATTTACAATTTTGGAACAATTTTGGGCTGTGTTAATATTTTTCACAAGAAATCGGTTATTTTAAACAGAAAAAATTAGGTTTAAAAGCAAATTCATAATTTCAAATAATTTTTTGTTTTGTTGCGTTAGTGTGTTTCATTCAAAAGTGCTATTGTTAAAAGAAAAGTTATTAGATTTCAAAGAATATTCACAATATTATTTTTATAAAAGAGTGTACAGACTTTGATCAATTTATTAATTGCTCATTAAAACCATTTAATTTTGCTTAACTATTTGAATTATTTTGAATTTGATTTTTTAGTTCACAAATTCGAATTCAAAAAATATTCTATAAACAAATGGATTATAAAATAAGGCGCGCGGGCAGGCTTTTTAAATTTCAAATGATTAAAATATTACTTGTTCTTTACAACATTATCAGAATAATATTTTTAAATTATATAAAATTTGAATATACTAAGACATGAAATATACAGTTTCATTTATCAACTGAAAGAATCCTAACTGAATCAATAGCATTACAAAATTACACTTAAAAAATTTACTTTTTGTATTTTCACAAGAAACATGAAAAGTTTAGGAATTATTTTTAAAAAATTTTCTATTATCACCAAACAGTTATGATGTCTCTAAAATGATAGTAATGTGTACAAATTACGTTACCTAATAATTATTATATTATTAATCAACTAGAATTAATTTTGCTTCAAAAATAAAAAAATGTAGATGCGCTTTTTTGCAAGAATCGGTGGTTTAAAGTGGAAATCATCATTTTTTTACCAGAGACCTGATTTTTGCAATTAAGTTATTAACTAATTTCAATTTTTAACAGTGGGAAAATAACGTTCGTGGACAAATTGATTTTCAAAAAACAATTCTTATATGATTTGAACATTAAAAAAATAAAAGTTAATAAAATCCCTCATCAATTTCACAGAGCAGATTTTTGAAAAAGTTTTTTATTTTTTTATTTAATAACAAAAATGAAATTTTTTTTTTACTTTTGAAGAGTACCGTTTTTTAAGAAATACTTGGACTTATTTTATGATACCTGGAGTCGGTGAAGCAAATATCCCAAAAAGTTTTCCAGTAATAACGCGAAAGTTTAAAAATGCATTCAATTTGTTATAAACAAATAAGTGCATGAAAATGGTTTTGTGGGGATTCACTGTGATTCGTCACTAGATTTACACTAAATATGAACAATTTAGAAACAAAAAGAGTTTTTTTATTGAACTCATAAAAGTTAATTAATAATTTGTTACTTCGTAAGCAAATTAGATAAACAATTATCCACATCAGGTATTTATGATGTAATAAATAAAGTTTTTCTCACGGAGTCGACAACAAATTACTCGGCAATGACACTTAGTTATCATATTTTGTCAGCCAGTAACAATTGATGACTGTTTAACAATGTTATAAACAAATTTTCTTTGCCTCATAGAATTTAATACTAAAATTCCGTTTCTCTTGTGCAATTGACTGACATGAGAAGAGATAAATTTTTGAATGAAATTGTTAATAACAATAAGAATAATTGATCGTCATCCCAGTCTTTCAGATAAGTTTAAAAATCAGTTATTAACAGTTGATTTCGTTAAAAGAATAAAGTTTAAATCTTGAAAATAGCCAAATAATGCATTTGTTAATTAGGCTTGTTTATAAAAAATCAGCACTTGTTGTCTTGTCGACTATTGCGAAACTGTGACAACAGTGAGGCATTGGTAAGAAATTTTTAATAAATTTCACAAGAAAAACGGAATTGTTAGTTTACCAATTTACAAAAAAAAAATGTGTTCAGAATATTTTTAATAACAATAAAAAATTTTTTAAATATCCAAGTCTCTAAAAATTTGAAAAATTAGGTAACTGAAATTGATCACGTTAAAAGGACAAAGTTTAAATGTTGGAAAATAGCCAAATAATGCATTTGTTAATCAATTATATTTAAAAAATCATCAATTGTTACCGATTGATAGCAAGGAGTCATTGCTAAATAATTGGCTTGTAGTTTCTTGAAGAAAAGTGAAATTTTGTGTCTATAAATACACGAAATGATAAAAACTTGTTAACAAAATTGTTATTACCAATAATAATTGTTGATTGTCATTGAAGTGTACTTAAAAATTTATAAATTAGTTATTTACATTTGAATACGTTGAAAGAATCAAGTTTGTACATCAAAAAACAGCCTAACAGTGCATTTTTTAATTATATTTATTTAAACAATTATCAATTGTATTAACTGACGAAATATGATAATTACGTGTCATTTTAGATTAATTTTTGGTCGATTACTCTTTACTTCGTGCCCCTGCCAAATTTACGCCGTACCCTAGTCAAGTGTACTCCGTACCCTACCCGACATCACCCCGTACCCTAACCAACTTTACTCATATCCGAGTCGACTTTACCCCGTACCCTAGCCGAATTTACCGTGTACCTTATCCGACTTTATCCCATACCCTAGCCGCCATTACCCCTTACACTAGCTGAATTTACCCCGTACCCATGCCCACGTTACCCCGTATCCTAGCCGAATTTACCCCTACCATAGCCAACTTTAACCGGTGTCCTTGGAAGGGGGGGGGGCAGGGAAACTGATTTATTTACTGTCTTAATAGGCTACGAAACTCTTTTCTGTAGGCAGATGGGGCCTACTTTGACGAATTTTGTTTATTAATTTTTTATTTAACAACAAAGTTGACATTGTTTTTTTAAACGATCCCATTTTTTGCTACTACTTATATTTATATACAACTTCATGAAATCAGTAAAAACACTTCTTAGAAATAATATCAAGCAGGTTAAAACATGTCAGTAATTCTTAAATTATGGAAAAAAAATTAACAAATGCATAGTTGAGTGATTTCACAATCCAAAACTTCTTTTCCTTAACAAAATTGATCAAAAACTTGTCGGCAATAAATAATATGAATGATTTGTTAATATATTATCATATATACTAAAACATATACAGGCGGGCGAAAATGTATGGAAACCCCTAGAAATCTCTGTGGCTTATTAAAAAAAAAAACTTTCAACGGAGAATCCAACGATGACCTTGGATTTGACCTTGAACCTCATTTTCAAGGTCATTTTAAGATCAGCTTTGTTTTTTCAAATGGGAACCCCTATTTTTGGTGCCAAAAGAGCAAGAAATTTTACGTTCGGGTATATGTTTAGGTCAAGGGTTAACGTGACCTCGAAATAAAGGTTAAAGTACGCTGTCATAGGACCTCGTAGCAATCTCGCAGAATTAGTGCAAAAAAGTAAACAAGGTGAAAAATTAAAAATTACTCTGGGTAACTTTTAACGAGGAATCCAACGGTGACCTTGGATTTCACCTTGAACCTCATTTCCTGGGTTGTGCCAAAAAAAGGATTATGGTGATAAGAGTTTCATTTGAAATGACCTTCAAAGTTTACTTCAACATCAATATTCAAAATCTGAGCCTAATTAAACTAACGAATGTGACCTTAAAATGACTTGAAAAATGAGGTTCTAGGTCAAATCCAAGGTGACCGTTGGATTCCTTGTTGAAAGTTACCCAGGGTGATTTTTAATTTTTTACCGTGATTAATTTTTTCACTAATTCTGCGAGATTCCTACGAGGTCCTATGACAGCGTACTTTGACCTTTATTTGACCTGTAGAGTTCACGTTAAGCCTTGACCTAAACATATACCCGAACGTAAAATTTTCCGCTCTTTTGGATTCTGGCACCAAAAATAGGGGTTCTCATTTGAAAAAAACCAAGCTGAACTCAAAATGACCTTGAAAATGGGTTGAAGGTCAAATCCAAGGTCACCGTTGGATTCCTCGTTGAAAGTTACGTAGGGTATGACCTTGGTTTTTTTTAACAAACCACAGAGATTTCTAGGGGGTTCCATACCAATAATTGTTTATTTTATAAACAATTCTATAAACAAATTCAAAACTTGTCAATAAAATAATGCTGTTGTTCGTTACGGAATCGAGTGCCATTTACTCAGAAAAGACCTTGTTTATTAGAAGACTTCATCAGGCGTCAATATTTGTTCTTTTTTTAAAGTTAATTTTATAAACAAATAGAGATTTTCTGCAAATTTCAACCTGCAGAATTCGTTTTTTTAACGGAATTAACTCTAAATGTCTTGGAAAAATCCGGCCCTCATAAAACTTTTTCACAGGACAATAAATTTTCAATTTCATAAACAATTTTATGAACAAATTTGCAACTTGACAATTTTTAAAGAAATAAATATAGTTTTTCATGAAATCGACTGACAATGACTCAGAGGATATTTTATTTAATGGGAGACTTCATCAGGCGACAACATTTGTTATTTATTTAAATGAATTGTATAACAAATACAAAAACAGAATAAATATTGAAAGATCGCTACATTCAGAAGTAGAAGCACTGCAGCCAAAGGCACCATAGACTGTGAAATTTAAATTGTTTAAAGAAACGGTTGCTCACTCTTGAAAAATGTCGCAATAGTGGATTTTTTAAGTAAAATTGTTTATAAAAAGGAACAATTGTGGCTCATTGAAAAAATAACATGAGAAAAGTATATGGTCAAGTCGAAAGCCAAGTAATTCAAAATTAATTCCTTGGAGAAAACGAAATTTTTCGGTTGAAAATTGAAGAAAGATTGCATTTATTTATCAAGTTTATTTAAACAATTAACGTTTATTATCAGGTATTGAAAATTCTTACATATTTATTTTTGACAAATTTTTAATCAATTTTGTTAAAGGAACGAAGTCTTTAGTGTGCGGAATGGCTAAGGCATGCATTTATTTACTTAATTTGTTTATAACATTAACAATTACTTTAGAAAAAAATAGTTAACGGGCATTGTTTTACGTATATCACAAACAAAAATCAAATTTTTAATTAATTTGTTAATATAAAACTATATATTTTTTTCAATGTTGTGTCTGTCACGTGACCAATTATTATATTTTATTATATTCGGCGCCTTTATACATATAAAATTAGTCAAAGTAGGCACCAGGCGCCTACAAAAAAGGGTTTCGTAGCCTATTGAGACGTTAAGTAAGAAAGTAAGTCGTTCAAATCTCCCTCCCATACTTTTCGTACCAGATTCCGCCTACATTTCCCTACTTTCCCTTTCTTCACCTACTTCCCCTCCCTAAACTTCAACTTTCGCTTCCAATACCTTGCCAACTTCTTCCTCATCTACTTGATCTCCCTCACTTCCTCTCATTTCCCCTACTTTCCATTCCCTCACTTCCCCACTTCTCCACCCCTCATTTCCACTCACTTCCCCTACTTCCCCTCCCTTAATTTCCT
>CAKNYM010045377.1:64218-78492 GCA_932195095.1 Andricus curvator
GTAGATTATCTACTTATCAACGATTCTATAACAGAGACCTCTGTTGAATCTAACATAAAAAATACTGGTATTAGGCCTCCAAAAAGATTTCTAACAAATTCTTAATTTTGTGTGAAACTAAGTTATCTTTATGAAATCTTTGGGGATATTTTTAAACCTTTGTAAAGTCTTTGAAATCCTTGAAATCTTTTAAATCTTTATGAAATCTTTATGAATTCATTGAAATCTTTTGAAATTTTAAAAATCTTGTTGAAATCTGGACATTTCTGTGAAGCCTTGAGAAACCATTTGGAATCTTTTAAAATTTTTGTAACATCTTTGAAATCCTTGAAATCTTTGGGAAATTTTTCGAAATCTTTGAAATATTTTTTCAATCTTTGTTTATGAAATCCTTTGTGTTCGTTTGAAATCATTGAAATCTTTTGAAATCTTCTCTAATTTGTTGAATCTTTTTGAAATCGTTTAAAATCGTTGAAATGTTCGGAAATCTTTAAAATCTGGTGTACTGTACCCATGTTGAAATCTTTGAAATTCTTGAAATATTTGAAATTCTTATGAATTCTTTGAAATATTTCTGAAAGTTTATGTATGCATTTGAAAACACTGGAATATTGAAAATCTTTGTAAAATCTTTTGAAATCTTCTAAAAAAATTTGAAATCGTTTAAATTTTTTGAAATGTTTTGAAATCTTTGAAATATTTTGAAATCCTTACTAATTCTTTGAAATATTTGTGAAATCTTTTTGAAATCTTTTGTCTCTGTTTTAAAGTATTGAAGTATTTAAAATCTTTGTGAAATATTCCGAAACATTCTAAAAAATTTGAAATCCTCTAAAATCTTTGAAATGTTTTGAAATCTGGTACCATTGTTGAAATATTTAAAATTCCTGAAATATTTTGAAATACTTATGAATTCTTTGAAGTATTTGTGAAATCTTTTGTATTTGTTTAAAATCAGTGGAATATTTGAAATCTTTGTGAAAACTTCTAAAAAAATTTTAAATCGTTGAAAATCTTTGAAATGTTTTGAAATCTGCTGTTCTGAAATCTTGGAAATTCTTGTATTCTTTGGAAATCTTTATAATTTTTTTTATGAAATCTTTAAAATATGTGAAATCTTTATGAAATTTTTTGAAATCTCCCAAAAAATTTTGAAATCGTTTCAAATCTTTGAAATTTTTTACAATTTAGTTTACTATAACCTTTTTAAAACCTTTAAAATTCTTGACATCTTTTGAATGTTTTAAAATCTCCTTGAAATCATTATGAAATGTTCGAAATCTTTGGGAAATTGTGAAATCTTTTTAAACTAGTACACGCTGTTTTTAAATCTGTGAAATTCTTAAAATCTTTGAAATCTTTGTGAAATCTTTTGTTTTCGTTAAAATTATTTAACTATTTGAAATATATTTGAAATAATTTAAAATCTTCTAAAATGTTTTGAAACCTTTTGAAATCGTTTGAAATCTTTGAAATCCTTTAAATGTTTTGAAAGTTTTAAAATCTTTTTGAAATATTTGTGAAATCTTTCAAATTTAGTGTGCACGCCTTTTTTAAATCTTTGTGAAATGTTCAAAATCCTTTTAAATATTTTAACATTTGATTCTGAAACTGAATTAACATCGAACTATTAAAGTCTGTTCATTGCAATCTATAAAATAATTCGTAGAGTCTACAAAAAGTCCCTTGAAATCTCTTTGTTTATTCTATAATGAAGAAAAGATAAATTATATCTTGATAAATAAAAAACTTTTCTGTAACAAGATTTCTTCTAAAGGAGATGTTTCTTTCATAATAGACTAAAAGATTTAAATTGCTCTTCGTATTTCAATAAAATATCTGTTTTAAAAGCAAAACAAAAATAATAATTCAAATTCAAGGTTCTCGTGTAAAATTCAAGGAGATTTCCAGGTTTTCAAGGTTTTAAAAAAATTCAAGGAGAATTCCAGGTTTTCAAGGTTTTCAAGGTCGCTGGACACCCTGGTTTGACATTCCTTTAACGTGACAAACATTCAATTTATGAAGAGTTGAGAAAAAAAATTCTGCATTTTTTTTAAACTGAGCTTATCCCATTTGAAATCTCATATTAATTTCAAAGGCCCGGGGCACCCTAATATGGACTGATTCGAAAAAACGAAAATCATGGAATTTCTTTCTTCGGTCGTTGCTCTCTAGCAAAAAAACTTTTTTCGTACAATCCTATTTCTGGTAGAAATAAAGATATTAATTATTCAATAGTCAATAAATCTCTATTAGGGTCATCTCCTCAGCCAGACAGTCTCCTAAATGAGAAATGGACTTCGAATCAATTGTGAACTTTTCCTAAATAAAAACCAGCCTTTACTCGCGTATTGAATCTCGTCGGTTTTTATTAATAAAAAGGGAACAAAGAGTTATATTTAGGAAAATTAAAAAATAATTAATAAAAGACCCTGAGGTACAAAGTATTTTCTCAATAATATCTAGAGAAGGTGTCTCAGATGAAATATTCTGCAGCTGCTAATTTGATTTTTTCAAAATATTTTAGTTTCTGCATTATTTGTCACACATATATAGTAAGCTAGAAATACAAATTTACCTGAGTTCGATGTATCAGAAATTAGTGATCCAATGAAATTAGCTCTACATTGAAACTATCTTCCTCGAAAAAAATCGAATTGTTCAAACAGGCTTTGCGCAAAAAAGTCGCGAACGAGCACAACGAGTAATTTGAAATAGAGTTTACGAAAAAGGCGAATAAGAGATCAATACTTACTAATTCGTAAAACAATCCTTCTAAAAGATCTAAACTTTTGAGCAATTAAGCTAATTACGATTGAAAAAAAGCGATTTTGCCCAGGTGGAAAAATTATAAATAGTGGGAAATATTATATATAATTCTCATTAGATTGATACATTTTTTGTATAAAACAAATGCAAATTTTGCATAATTTTTTCCGCTTTGTATAAACAATATATAACTTTTCCTTCAGGGTGTTGCAATATAAATATATAAGAGAGTAGTATAGCTATGAGAGTTGTGGGACACCTCGGTCGGCAAGCAGGGACCATCCTTATTTACCGAGTCAAGAATCTGCGCCAAGAGTCTACCTTACCGACAATTTTATTACCGACCACCGGTAACTGATCGGCCACTGTTTTATCGACTGGAGTGCCCCAGAACTCTCATAGCTATACTACTTTAAAAAGTCTGATATGAGTGCTTGCGTCTTTAGAAATAGTTGTTAGAAAATAGTTGCATTATAAATAGCAATATACGAGTTAGAAATGAAAGAGATAGTATTTAGATATACTAGCCGAGACATAGAAAAGCCAATACATTTTTTATTTAAGCTTCACTATTAAGGACTGCCAGAGAACTTGAGTGTTAGAAAATTTCTCTTTAAATAACAAAATAATTGAATATGATTATCTTTGTTATGATTAAAAGTGAAGCAAAAAAAGTCTAATTTTGATATAATTATTTAACTGAAAGTCAAGTTTGAATTTTAGTTTTTCGCAGAGAAAAAAGTGTTTGGTACTTACCGTCAGAATTTTTTTTCAGTAAAGCTGTCTCCGTGACAGAATCTTCGGAATAACTTGCATTTAATTGTCTAGTGCTAATTCCGGTACCGGTTTCATTGCTGTTGTTATTGTTACCGTTATTATTATTAATAGTAGGACCACCTGTGGATTAGTGACAAAAATTTGTGGTAGATACTCGTATAATAATTTCAGGGATCACAGTCCGTCCCCTTCTTTCCCCTTTTTGAAAAATTCCTTTAGACACTTAAAACCGAGTATTTTGACCAATTTTCCCCACTTTCTTCTTTTTTAAAAGGTTTCGATTCATTTTGTAAGAATGATAAACAGGAATTCAAAACATCAGATAACAAGATGATTTGAAAAGAGATTTTTTACGTAAATGATAATAATAATGATAATCAAATGTAGATAGTAATATTATATTCAAATTAAAATGCTTTTTCACACAGTGTGCGTAAAATGCGTTTTTACACACGCATAAGAGTGCGTAAAACGGCTTATTTTTACGCACTCATATGCACGTTTTACGCACTCATATGGGTGTGTAAAAACGCTTTTTTACGCACACTGTATCAAAAAATATCGTATGCAACATGTGCGTACTATTTACCGACTTATGGTGGTTGCGTGGCACTTGTGTGTAAAACCGCATTTTACGCACATGTTGCATAATATACTATTCCTAATACTTCAAATTAAAATATTGAATTTTCAACAAATTATAGAAATTTATCACTGAATAATTAAATTTTAAATGAAAAAAAAACTAATTTTCCACAAAATAATTAAATTTTCAACTAACGAATTAAATTTTCAACTAACGAATTAAATTTTCAACTAAAATTATGAATCTTTTCTCAAAAAATAATAATTTTTGTGAAAGTAGTTCAACTTTAACCAAGCAGTTGAATTTTCAAGCCGAAAAGATGAATTTTCGACAAAAAAGTTTAATTTTCAACCGAAAAATAAGAATTTTTAAGAAGGAAGTTAATGCAAGACCAAAAAATGAAATTTTCGATTGGAATAGTTGAAACACAAAAATACTAATTCACAAAAAAAAAGTTGAATTTTCAATAAAAAAGGATTACCTTTTAACAAAGTTGTTGAATTTTCAATCAAATAACGACATTTGTAATAAAAAAATAAAACTTTGAAATAAAAAATATGAAATTTCTTCCAAAAGAGATAAATTTTTAAACCAAAAAGACGATTGAATTATCAACCAGGAATTTTGAATTTTCATCAAAAATGTTCATTTTCAGCTAAATACTTGAATTTACTACCAAAATAGTTAATTTTGAACCCGAAAATGTACATTTTTTACAAAAAAGATTATTTTTCAACACAGTTATTCAATTTTTGACCAATTAATAAAATCTTTAACCAAAAAATATGAATTCTCAACTGAAAAGTTGCATTTTTAATGTAAAAAGATGAAATTTCTACAAAAAAGATGAATTCTCAAACCAAAAAATTGATTTTTCAACATAAAATTTGAATTTTTAACCAAAAAGGATGAGCTTTCAACAAATTGTTGAATTTTCAACAAAACAATGAAATTTTGGACCATGAATCAAGTTTTTAACCAAAAAAGATTAATTCTCAACTGAAAAGTTCTATTTTTACCAAAAAAATATGAAATTAATAAAAAATAGATGAATTTTCGAACCAAAAAGACCATTTTTCATCAAGAAAGTTGAATTTCTAACAAAAAAGTTATTTTTTAGCCAAATAGTTGAATGTACTATCAAAATAGTGGAACTTTCAACCCGAAAATATGGATTAAAAATAGATAATTTCCAAACAAATAATGGAATTTTCTACTAAAATAGTTGAATTTTTAACACAAAAAGACGAATAGACAAAAAAGCAGTTAAAATTATAACCAAAAGAATTAATTGTTGACAAAATTGTTGAATTCCCGATAGAAGAGTTAAATTCGAACCAAATAATAAAATTGCAAACCAAAAAACATGAATTACCAACTAAACAATGGCATTTTTAATAAAAAAAGATCAAATTTTTACCAAAAAATATGAATTTTCCAACCAAAAGGATTTTCAATAAAATTATTTGAATTTTCAGCTTAAATAGATTTTGCAGTCAAGAAAAAGATGTCAGCAAAATTGTATAATTATTAACACAAAAAGGCGATTTTTCGACAAAACGGTTGAATTTTCAACCTGAAATGATGAATTTTCAATAAAAAAGTTCATTTTCAGCCAAATAGTTGTATGTATTACGAAAATAGTTGAATTTTTAACCTATAAAGACGAATTTTTCATAGAAAAAGATACATTTTCAACTAAATAACAAAACTGTTATCAAAAAAAGATTTTCAGCAAAAAATGGTTGGATTTTCTTATTGGGCTCTTTCAATAATTCATTTCGAATTCAAGTGGAAAATAAATACATTTTTTGATTTATTTTTAATACTTTTGAAACATGTAATAAAATACATAAAACGGCGTATCGGGAAAAGTATGTTATTTGTAGTTAAGAAAACAAAATTTTGGAAATGGAAAATAATATGCAAAAAAGTAGAATACATTACGACCCTTCAATAAAGAATAATTATTCTTTTTTTCATAATTTTGTTACTTTTGTGAATAATAATAATTTTCTTTAATTTCTGTTTCTTTTTACACTATTATCTTTTCTTAGCTGATATTAAAAAATATTGTAAACATTTGAGAGCTTTCAACTGATAAAACTACATTAGAAACAAAATTAAATGTCTAAGGAAACAGAAAATGTAGGTTTTTCAAATGGTCATGTTTATGTTTTTTGGATTATTTCTTTCTAGCTTACTTAGAAAAATACTTTTAAAAATTGAGGGTACTGTACTAAAAAGAATACACTAGAAAAAAATTGATGAGAGTAAGAATTCAAAATCTGTCCACTGATAAAAAGACATTACAAAAAAAACGAGCAGTTTTCAATTCAGTTTCGTATCCATTTTTCAATATTTAATCTTCTTGAATTTTTTTCAGATGTGTTTTTAACATTAGAAAGTGCTAGTGTTGAATAAATTTTAGAAAGCTAACTAACAATTTATAAATAAAACAATAGCTAGAAAACTTGCTAAAGAAAAGGCGCTACTATGAGAGGGCACTTTTGTTGTTTTTAATAATAAATGAAATCTCCTTTCAATTTTTTTCGGAAAAAATCCCCTTCTTTACCTAAAATTGAACTGAACGGCTGTGATCCCTGTAATTGATTGAAATCTGGTGTGGATTATTGTCTGTTTCGGAATTCACTTGGCTTTGTTAAAATTGTTAATTGATCATTGCTGGTTATGCTGAACAAATAGAGCAAGGTTGGAATGCAAACATCTGACTCAGTGAAACATGATAAACATAAAATCTCACCTAAATTTTCAGCCGACGCCATGAATTCGGTGAATCCCCTAGGAACGTTTCCTCTGCTCTGATAACTTGGATGAACTAATTTGTGCAAGCTGGGACTATGTAACGATGTACTCTTGTGCCTTCGAATGGTAGGCAATCGACTCACGAATGATGCGTTTTGCTTAAAACTAGAAGAAACTCGACTGCTGAACATGGAAAGACAGAAGAATCGAGCTCTAAATCCTTATCTTTTTAACTCTCAAGCAAAATAACAGAAATTCGATACGTCCATATTGAAAGAACCTCTCTGGATGTGCATGTCTAAAATGAGCACTTTGGCGTTGGTTGACCAAAAGGATAACTCTGTTTTTTGAGTTGGCTCTTCGTTTTAGTGAGGAATTCTCTGAATTCACTCATTTCTCAGAAATCCATGAAATTTTCTGAAATCGTTGAATTACCTGAATTCTTTGAATTTTCTTACTTCTCTGAATTCCATGAATTCCTTGAATTGTTTCAGATCCCTGAAATCCTTGAATTCCTGAAATTTTCTGAATTCTCCGAATTTATTAAATACTCCGAAATGTCTTAATTCCTGTAACTCTCTGAATTTCTGAAATTCTCTGATTTATTAAAATTCTCTGAACTTCCGAATTTTTCTGAATTCCTTAAATTCCCCGAATTAAATAAGTTTCCTGAATTCGATATATTCCCTAAATTCCATCCATTCTCCGAATTTACTGAATTCTGTTATATTTCTGAATTCCTAAAATTCCCTCAATTCCCCGAAATCCGCGAAATTCTCTGATTTGTTTGAAATATTCTTATTTCCTGAATTCTCTGAATTCCCTACATTGTTCAAGAACTCTGAAATCCTTGAATCCTCTGAATTTCAAGAAATCCTCTGAAATGTGTCAATTCCTTGAATTCCCTGAATTCCATAAATACATCGAATTTCATAAATTTTCTGAATTCCACACATTTTCTGAATTCCATACATTCTTTAAATTCCCTGAATTCTATTAATCTTCTTCATTTCCTAAATTCTACTAGTTTTCTGAATTCTCTGAATTCCTCAAAACCCTTGCATTCTATGGTTTCCTGAAAATCTCTCAATTCCTTGAATTCTCTGATATCCTTAATTTCCCTATAAATTCGCTAGAACCCCTGAAATTCTATTAAATTCTATGCATTCTGTTAATCTTCTAAATTCCCTGATATGTTTGAATTACCTGAATTCTCTGCTGTTTCTTATTTCTTTGAAGTCCTTGTATTTCTCAAATTGTCTCAAATCCCTGAAAACCTTGATTCCTGTAATTTTCTGAATTCTCAAATATTCTGAAATTTCTGAATTTCTTAAATTCCCTGTATTCTTGAAATTCTCTGAATTCCTCAAATTCTCTGAATTCCTCAAATTCTCTGAATTCCTCAAATTCTCTGAATTCCTGAAAGTCGCTAGATTCCTTGAATTCCCCTGATTCAATAAATTCCCTGAATTCTCCGAAATTCGCGAAATTCTCTGAGTTGTTTGAAATATTATTATTTCTTGAATTCTCTGAATTCCCTACATTGCTTGAAACCTCTTAAAGACTTAAACTCTCTGAATTTAAAAAAAATCGTCTAAAATGTGTCAATTCCCTGAATTCCATAAATTCATCGAATTCCATAAATTTTCTGAATTCCATACATTCTTCAAAGTCCCTGAATCCTAATAATCTTCTTCATTCCCTAAATTCGACTAGTTTTCTGAATTCCCTGAATTCCCTCTGAAATCCATGAAATTCTCTGAATTTCTCAAAATCCTTGCATTTTATGAATTACTGAAAATCTCTGACTTCCTTGAATTCTCTGATATCCTTAATTTCCCTAAATCCGCTGGAATCCATGAAATTCTATTAAATTCTATGAATTCTGTTAATCTTCTAAATTCCCTGATGTTTGAGTTACCTGAATTCTCTGCTGTTTCTTATTTCTTTGAAGTCCTTGTATTTCTTAAATTGTCTCAAATCCCTGAAATCCTTGAATTCCTGTAATTTTCTGAATTCTCTGAATTTCTCAAATACTCTGAAATTTCTGAAATTCTCTGTATTCTTGAAATTCTCTGAATTCCTGCAATTCTCTATATTCGTTGAATTCCCCTGATTCAATAAATTCCCTGAATTCCCTAAACTCTCCGAAATCCGCGAAATTCTCTGAGTTGTCTGAAATATTCTTATTTTCTGAATTCCCTACATTGTTTAAAACCTCTGAAATACTTGAATTCTCTGAATTTCAAGAAAAATCCTCTAAAATGTGTCAATTTCCTGAATGTCCCGAATTCCATACATTTTCTGAATTCCATACATTCTTTAAATTCCCTGAATTCTATTAATCTTCTTTATTCCCTAAATTGTACTAGTTTTCTGAATTCCCTCTGAAATCCCTGAAATTCTCTGAATTCCTCAAAATCCTTGCATTCTATGAATTCCTGAAAATCTCTCATTTCCTTGAATTCTCTGATATCCTTAATTTCCCTATAAATTCGCTAGAATCCCTGATATTCTATTAAATTCTATGAATTCTGGTAATCTTCTAAATTCCCTGATATGTTTGAATCACCTGAATTCTCTGTTTTTTCTTATTTCTTTAAAGTCCTTGTATCTCTCAAATTGTCTCAAATCCCTGAAATCCTTGAATTCCTGTAATTTTCTGAATTTTCTGAATTTCTCAAATACTCTGAAATTTCTTAAATTCCCTGTATTCTTGAAATTCTCTGAATTCCTGAAATTCTCTAGATTCCTTGAATTCCCCTGATTCAATAAATTCCCTGAATTCCCTCAATTCTCCGAAATCCGCGAAATTCTCTGAGTTGTCTGAAATCTTATTTCCTGAATTATCTGAATTCCCTACATTGTTTAAAACCTCTGAAATACTTGAATTCTTTAAATTGCAAGAAATCCTCTGAAATGTGTCAATTCCCTGAATGCCCTGAATTCCATAAATTCATTATATTATGGGTGTGGTGAGCCCAAACTTGTAGTTATTTATAACTACAAGAAAACTATCCACCTAGAAACACTACCCGAATCGGGTAGTGCCACGCCTACCCTGAAAGGGAAATGGCTTAATGGTATACATACATACATACATGGAATTCCATCAATTTTCTGAATTCCATACATTCTTTAAATTCCCTGAATTCTATTAATCTTCTTCATTCCCTAAATTCTACTAGTTTTCTGAATTCCCTTTGAAATCCCTGAAATTCTATGAATTCCTCGAAATCCTTGCATTCTACGAATTCCTGAAAATCTCTCAATTCCTTGAATTCTCTGATATCCTTAATTTCCCTAAATTCGCTGGAATACCTGAAATTCTATCAAATTCTATGAACTCAGTTAATCTTCTAAATTCCCTGATATGTTTGAATTACCTGAATTCTCTGCTTTTTCTTATTTCTTTGAAGTCCTTGTATTTCTCAAATTGTCTCAAATCCCTGAAATCCTTGATTCCTTTAATTTTCTGAATTCTCTGAATTTCTCAAATACTCTGAAATTTATTAAATTCCCTGTATTCTTGAAATTCTCTGAATTCCTGAAATTCTCTATATTCGTTGAATTCCCCTGATTCAATAAATTCCCTGAATTCCCTCAATTCTCCGAAATTTGCGAAATTCTCTGAGTTGTCTGAAATATTCTTATTTCCTGAATTCTCTGAATTCCCTACATTGTTTAAAACCTCTGAAATACTTAAATTCTTTGAATTTCAAAAAATCCTCTGAAATGTGTCAATTCCCTGAGTGCCCCGAATTCCATAAATTCATCGAATTCCATAAATTTTCTGATTTCCATACATTCTTTAAATTCCCTGAATTCTATTAATCTTCTTCATTTCCTAAATTCTATTAATCTTCTTCATTCCCTAAATTCTACTAGTTTCTGAATTCCCCGAATTCCCTCTGAAATCCCTGAAATTCTCTGAATTCCTCAAAATCCTTGCATTCTATGAATTCCTGAAAATCTCTGAATTCCTTGAATTCTCTGATATCCTTAATTTCCCTAAATTGGCTGAAATCCCTGAAATTCTATTAAATTCTATGAATTCTGTTAATCTTCGAAATTTCCTGATATGTTTGAATTACCTGAATTCTCTGCTTTTTCTTATTTCTCTGAAGTCCTTGTATTTCTTAGATTGTCTCAAATCCCTGAAATCCTTGGATTCCTGTAATTTTCTAAATTCTCTGAATTTTTAAATACTCTGATATTTCTAAATACCTGAAATTATCTGAATTTCTTAAATTCTCTGAATTCCTAAGATTGTCTGAATTCCTAAGATTGTCTGAATTCCTAAGATTGTCTGAATTCCTAAGATTGTCTGAATTCCCGAAATTCTATAGATTCCTTGAATTCGCTAAGTTCAATAAATTCCCTGAAATCCCTGATTTGTCCGAATTCCCTGAAAACCTTAAATTCCTGGAATTCCATTAATCCTTCAAAATCTCTGAAATCCTTGAATTCTCTGAATTTCCTAAATACTCTGAAATGTGTAACTTCCTTGAATTCTCTGAATTCCATAAATTCCCTGAATTCTATTAATCTTCTGAATTCCCCG
Source organism: Andricus curvator (assembly GCA_932195095.1). NCBI lineage: Eukaryota > Metazoa > Arthropoda > Insecta > Hymenoptera > Cynipidae > Andricus > Andricus curvator. The sequence goes on from CAKNYM010045377.1 coordinate 75,681, forward strand.
AATTCTATTAATTTTCTGAATTTCTTGGGTTCCCTAAATTCTCTGATTTCTCTAATTTCCCTCAATTCTCTGAATTCCATAAATTATCTGAATTGCTTGAAATCCTTGAATTCTGTGAATTACTGAAAATCTCTGAATTCCTTGAATACTTTAATATCCTTTATTTCTCTAAATTCTCTGAAACTCCTAAAATACTCGAAATTCCTGAAATTTTCTGAATTTCTTCAGTTCGCCAAGATCCATCAATTCTCTGAATTCTTTGAAATCCGTCAATTGTCCGAAATAACGGATATCCTTGAATTCCCAGACTGCTTTCAAGTGTCTAAGTTCCTGAAAGTCTGAAATCTCTGATTTCCATAAATTACCTAATTTTTCTAAAATCTCTGAAATTCTGTCAATTCTCGGAATTCCCTTAAATTCTATGAATTCCTAAATTATTTGAATTTCTGAAATTTCCTGAATTCTCTAAATTTCTCAAATACTCTGAAATGTCTGAATTCCTGACATTATCCGAATTCCTGAAATTATTTGGATACCTGAAATTATCTGAATTCTCAAAATTGTCGGACTTCCTCAAATTCCCTGAATTTCATAAATTGTCCGAATTCCCTGAATTCTGTTAATCTTCTGAATTCCTTGAATTCTTGGAAATCCCTGATATTCTCTGATTTCTCTTAAATCCTTGATTGGCCCGAATTCCTTGAAATACTTAAATACCTGGAATTCTTCCAATTCCCTGAATTCTGTTAAAATTCTGAATTCCCAGAATTCTGTTAATCTTCTGAATTACCTAAGTTCTCAGAAATGCGTGAAATTATGTAAATTCTCTGAAATTCTTGATTTGTTTTAATTCTCTAATCCTTGAATTCCTGGAATTCTCTAAATTCTCTATATTGTCTGAAATCTCAGAAATCCTTGAATTCTTTGAATTCCCTTAGTGCACTAAAACGTGTGAATTTCCTAAACTCTCTGAATTCCATCAATTTAATTAATTGTATAAATTCTCTGAAATAGATATTAATCTTCTGATTCCCTTGAATTCCATAAATTCTCTAAAATCCCTGAAATCCTTAAATTCACTGAGATTTTTGATTTCCCTAACTTGTCTAAAATCCCTACATTCTGTGAATTTCTTGAATTCTCCGAATTTCATCAATTCGCTGATTCCTTTCATTCTGTGAATTATTTCATTTCTGTGAATTCATATCATTCTGTGAACTATTTGAATTCTTAGAATTCTGTGAATTCTGTAAATTCTGTGAATTACCTGAATTCTTCGAATTCTCTTATTTCTTTTAATACTTTTAACTAACTGAATTCTTCAAATTATTTCAGTTCTCTGAATTCTTTAAATTCTATTAATTTCTTGAAGTCCCGAAATTTCCTGAATTCCTTCAATTCGCTGAATTTCATCAATTCTGTAAATTATGTGAATTCATTGAATTATTTGAATTCATTGAATTCTTTGAATTCTGTGAATTGTTTGAATTTTGTGAATTCTGTGAATTATGGCCAACGGCCATGCCACGCTGAAAAAACCAGTTCTCGTCAGATCACTGAAGTTAAGGAGCGTTGGGCGCGGTTAGTACTGGGATGGGTGACCATTCGAGAATACTGTGTGCTGTTGGCATATTATGGGTGTGGTGAGCCCAAACTTGTAGTTATTTGTAACTACAAGAAAACTATCCACCTAGAAACACTAACCGAATCGGATAGTGTCACGCCTACCCTGAAAGGGAAATGGCTTAATGGTATACGTAAATTCTTCGAATTCTCTTATTACTTTTGATACTTTTAATTAACTGAAATCTTCAAATTATTTCAGTTCTCTGAATTCTTTAAATTCTATTAATTTTTTGAAGTGCCTAAATTTTCTGAATCCCTTCAATTCGCGGAATTTCATAAATTCTCTAAATTCTTTGAATTCATTGAATTCTTTGAATTCTTTGAATTCTGTGAATTTTTCGAATTTTGTGAATTCTGTGAATTCTTTGTATTCTGTGAATTCTGTGAATTCTGTGAATTACCTGGTCTTCGAATTCTCTCATTTCTTTTAATACTTTTAATTAACTGAATTCTTCAAATTATTTCAGTTTTCTGAATTCTTTAAATTCTATTAATTTCTTGAAGTCCCTAAATTTTCTGAATTCCTTCCATTCGCTGAATTTCATCAATTCCGTAAATTCTGTGAATTCATTGAATTCTTTGAATTCATTGAATACTGTAAATTCTGTGAATTCTTTGAATTCTGAGAATTCTTTGAATTCTGTGAATTCTTTGAATTCTGTGAATTCTGTGAATTCTTTGAATTCTTTGAATTCTGTGAATTCTTTGAATTCTGTAAATTATGTGAATTACCTAAATTCTTTGAATTCTCTTATTTCTTTTAATACTTTCAATTAACTGAATTCTGCAAATTATTTCCGTTCCCTGAATTCTTTAAATTCTATTAATTTTTTGAAGTCCCTAAATTTTCTGAATTCCTTCAATTCGCTGAATTTCATAAATTCTCTAAATTCTGTGAATCCATTGAATTCTGTGAATTCTGTGCATTACCTAAATTCATCGAATTCTCTTGTTTCTTTTAATACTTTTAATTAACTGAATTCTTCAAATTATTTCAGTTCTCTGAATTCTTTAAATTCTATTAATTTCTCGAAGTCCCTAAATTCTCTCAATTCCGTCAGTTCGCTGAACTTCATCAATTCTGTGAATTCTGTGAATTCTTTGAATTCTTCGAATTCTGTGAATTCTTTGAATTCTGGGAATTCTTTGAATTCTGTGAATTCTTTGAATTTTGTGAATTCTGCGA
>CAKNYM010045377.1:87593-106032 GCA_932195095.1 Andricus curvator
TTCGTATTTTTGACTTGAAGATTCAACTTTTTGGTTGAATTGTTTTTTTTCCTCGACTAAAAAATCTGGTTTGAAAATGTGGAAAATTCAATTTTTTTGGTACATGCAATTGTTTGGTTGAAATTTTCTTTTTGAAAATTCAAGAATTTGTTTAACAATCCTTCATTTTTGGTTTGCAAATTAACTTTTTTGTTTGAAAATTAACTTTTTTTTGTTGAAAATTCATCTTTCTGGGTTTAAACATCCAATACGCCTTCTAAAACATTCGCCTTTATAGTTTAAAAACTCAAATATTTTGTTGAAAATTTGGCTTTTTGTGTTGAAAATGCATCCGTTTTGGTAGAAAATTAATCTTCTTGGGTTGAAAATTCAACTATTTTGTAGGAAATTTGTCTTTTTGGCCTGAAAATCCAACAATTTGGTTGAAATTTTTTTCATCAATGACTGAAAAATCTTTGTTGGCTAAAGATTCAACTCTTTTGTTGAAAATTCGTCTTTTCGGTTTGAAAATTCATCTTTGTAGTTTGGAAATTCAACTATTTTGTTGAAACTTTATGTTTCTTAGAGAAAAATTAACTTTTTTGTTGCAAATTAATCTTTTCGGGCTTAAAAGTTAAACGGCTTCTAGAAAATTCATCTTTTTAGTTTGAAAATTTAACCATTTTGTAAAAAATTCGGCTTTTTGTGTTCAAAATTCTTCTCTGATGGTTAAAAATTCCAGAGTTTAGTTGAAAATTCAACTACCTCGTTAAAAATTCATGTCTTTGGTTCAAAGTTCATCTCTGGTTAAAAATCTATTTTGTTAAAAAATTTTGTTGAAAATTTGACGATTTTGTCAAAAATTCATATTCTTGGTTTAAAAATTCAACTTTGTTTTGCAGAAAATGCGTATTTTTGACTTGAAGATTCAACTTTTTGGTTGAATTGTTTTTCTTTCTTGACTAAAAAATCTTGTTTGAAAATGTTGAATAAATGTTGCAAATTCAATTTTTTGGTACATGCAATTGTTTGGTTGGAATACTCTTTTTGAAAATCCAAAAATTTGTTTAACAATCTATCATTTTTTGTTTTAAATTTAACTTTTTTGTTTGAAAATTAACTTTTTTTTCGAAAATTTATCTTTTTGGGTTTAAAAATCCAATACGTCTTCTGAAACATTTCGCTTTTTAGTTTAAAAACTCAAATATTTTGTTGAAAATTTGGCTTTTTGTGTTGAAAATGCATCCTTTTCGGTAGAAAATTAATCTTCTTGGGGTTGAAAATTCAACTATTTTGTAGAAAATTTGTCTTCTTGGCTTGAAAATTCAACATTTTTTTGAAATTTTTGTCATAGATGACTGAAAAATCTTTGTTGGCTAAAGATTCAACTCTTTTGTTGAAAATTCGTCTTTTCGGTTCGAAAATTCATCTTCGTAGTTTGAAAATTCAACTATTTTGTTGAAACTTTATGTTTCTTAGGGAAAAATTAACTTTTTCGTTGAAAATTCACCTTTTTGATTTTAAAGTAAAATTTCTGCTAAAAAATTCGTTCTTTTAGTTTGAAATCTTAAATAATTTGTTAAAAATTTGTCGACTTTGTTGAATCATGCCTTTGGTTGAAAATTCATCTCTTTGCTTGAAAATGTAACTATTTTGATAAAAATTCATATTCTCAAGCAGAAGATTGAACTATTTTGTAGAAAATTTGTCTTTTTGGCTTAAATATATAACAATTTGTTTCAAAATTTAATTGTTTTGTTTAAAATTCAACTGTTTTGCTATAAATTCTTCTTTTAGACTTGCAAATTAAACTATTTGTTTAAAAGTTTAACTACTTTATTAAAAAATGATATTTTTTGTTGAAAATTCTTTTCTAGTTAAAAATTCAACTATTTGGTTGAAAATTCGAGAGTTTGGTGGAAAATTCACCTACTTGGTTAAAAGTTGAACAACTGTATTAAAAATTCATGTTTTTTTAAGAAATGTTTTTGTTTAAAAATTCTATTTATTTGGTAAACGCAACTGTTTAAATTTCCAATTTTTTTTTGTTAAGAACTCGACTTTTTTTATTGTTGAAAATTCATCTTTTTTGGTAGTAAATTAATCTTCTTGGGTTGAAAATTCGTTTTCTTCATTAGAAAATGCAATATATATGTCGACTTGAAATCTTCGGATATTAATTGTGTTTACGAGAATTTATTCCTATTTTGAGAGCATTTTGGGTTTCAGACTCGTACTCACACTCTGCCCAAAGTCATTAAATTCTCGTCAGATAGTCACATTCATCATCCTAATTTCCTTTCAAAAACTAAAGTTTCTTTCAACGGAAGGAAAATAAAAAAGGTTTTTTTTTTTTACCAAAATAAGGAGGAAAATTAGAAAAGAGTCATGAAAACGGGAGATAAATAAGTTGGAGACGATTGCTTACCACTCCCCACCAGAGCGCCTTGGCGAAATTATCAAAGTGAACATCATCCTTCTCGGCAAGGAAGACCAAAAAACTGGCGAATATTAGCCCCAGGAAACCGATGTATAGAGTTGTGATAAGTTCCTGAAACACAATAGCAACTGCCGGTCAGACGCAATCTTCTTATTTTTCTCCCTTTAGAATATGTTTTTTTTTCTCATGAGAAATAGGGTTTGGGGAATAATCGACGTTGTCACGCTATGAATGCTGTTAAGAAGGGACTCTGGTCGCCCTGACAAAAAAGGCAACTATGTCTTTTTGAATTTGATGATCTTTTGTTGGACAGGGAAGCGATTCTAACCGTTTCTAGAACACAATTTCCGGAATCGCAATCTCAATTCTTTAAGGTGCTTCAAACGAGTCGGTTTTTAGAATAATACAAAATACGATTACAAGGATGAATTATCTGATGTAATATTTTCACCACATAATCTGAAGGCTTATACATGTGCATCACTAGAGCCCTTTTTTCAAAAAATGGTCTTGTTGTTGTTGTTTTTTTCTTAATTGAGACGCACTTTGAAAAGGTGAGCGCCTGTTTTCGGTTCACGATGCTTACAGTACGAGTGGCGCGTTGCCCACTTCCAGGCGCAGAAAATTTAGCATATTTGCAATTAACAAAAAAAACAACACCAAGACCATTTTTCGAAAAAAGGGCTCTAGTCATGCACATGTATAAGCCTTCAGATTATGTGGTGAAAATATTACATCAAATAATTCATCCTTGTAGTCGTATTTTGTATTATTCTGAAAACCTACTCGTTTGAAGCACCTTAAAGAAGACGACCCTTTCTCTCGGAGACAATTCTTCGTTGTAATAATGGGTTCCGGTTGATTGAGTTAGGATTTAGCTGTTGTACTGCGAGCCAAGGGAAATTTATTTATTTATTTTCTTACCTGTCGATGAGCATATACAACGCTTCCGAGGAGTTTCCATGTGCCACCACGTCGATCCATTCTCACCATTCTGAGGATTTGAAAAAAACGAAGTCCTCGTAGAGCGCTCGCTGCAAAAACCCCACTGCTTCTCATGGCAAGGACAACCACACTCGCGAGAATAGTTATTACATCTAGAATAAAAATAATATTAAGGGGTCATTCTACTATCTCACTTTTGAAAAATCGATTTTTTTTCTTTACATTTTTCGATAGGTTATATATTCAGAAATATCTCATGAAAATTTCAAACTGAAATTCGCATTCTTTCTATACTTTTGAGAGCTTGGAGCAAAAGCGCGTAGAGAGCTGAGTGCTTGTAAACATCGTAGCGTTGTTTCATTTTGTGCAGTTTCGTTTAGTGAAAATGAGAGATATAAAGTGAAAAAGATGATTAAATCAGTAGGATTCATTCAAACAAGCAGAAGGAATATTACATGGAGCAGGGATCGCTGATTAAGTTTAATTACCTTTTTCTTACAATTTTTATGTTCCGAAAACTTTAAACGCGTTTTTATCGAAACAACGTTTCTGCGCTCTGCGCGCACGATTTCTCAAAAAGTTTTCAAACGATTACTTTCAAATTTTCTACGTTTATTCTGAATATAAATATCTACAGAGTCAGGAAGCGGTTTTTAAATTTTTTGATTTTATCATAGTTAAATAAACAAAAAAAGAGCAAAAAAATACGATTTTTGGAAATTTTTTGTTTAAACTGCCGCCATTTTGTTATTTTGAAAAATAAAAAAAAATCCGCTTTGTCACTTCAGAGCTATGGTCATACTAATTAAGAAAATTTCTGATTTATTTGTTTCAGATGATGCTGACTGGAGATATCGTGCGCGCAGTGGACATGCCTTTTTTTGAGACACTTTGTTTATTGTTAAATGATACCTAAACTAAATAATAATTTCATATGAAAAGATTGTTTTTGTAAACATTGAGACAGCATGAATAAACGCTGAAAATTTTATTCAATTATATATAGTAGTTGTTGAGAAAAAAATTCTGGAACATCACCTTTTTTTTGCCAAGATAGTAGAGTGACCCCTTAAGTTTCTAACTTTCTAAATAATATTTAGTTTGATTCAATAGAAAAGATGAATTTTCAACAAAATAGATGAACTTTCACCCTAAAAGATGAATTTTCAACCAAATAGTTGAATTTTAAACCAAAAGGGATCAGTTTTCAACCTAAAAGATGAATCTACAAAAAAATGTTTTTAACAAAGTGGTTCAACTTTTAAACAATTAGTTAAATTTTATAGATAAAAATATGTGAAATAAAAAAATTTTCAATTAAATAAAGGAATTTTTAATAGAACAGTTGAATTTCAAATCAAAAAGATGAATTTTCAAACAAGAAGATTTATTTTCTACCAAAAAGATGAATTTTGAAACAAATAGTAGAATTTTCAACTAGAAAGGATCAAATTTCAACTAAAAATGGAATATTTAAATATACATTAAAAAAATTAATTTTCAACTAAAAAGTACAAATAAATTGTCGGCAAAATAGTGAAATTTTTCACCCAAAGCTGAATCTTAAATAAATTAAAAAAAAAAATAAAACTAAGTGTCTCGTCTCCCCGAATTTTCGGGACCTCAATAAAATAGTTCAAATTTTAAAAAATTAGTTGTATTTTTAATCAAAAAATATTTTAATTTTTAATGAAAAACAGTTGAACTTCTCAACTAAAAAAAATCAATTTTTAACTTAAAAGATGAATCTTCAGCCAAAAAGATGAATCTTAAATAAAATACAGAAACATGAATTTTTAAGCAAATAGTTGAATTTTCAACTAAAAAATATAAATTTTCAAACAATAAATGGAATAGCTACATTTTCAGTTTAAAAAATTAAATTGCAAATAAGAACAAGTAAATTTTGGGTGCAGTTCCGAATAGCTGAATTTTCCGATTTTATTGAAACTTCGTATACTTATGTATTTTGACGCGCTGATTACGAATATGATAGTGAAAATTGGCGACTAAGCGATTTTCATGGTGAAAACCATAAAAAACACCATAAAAATCATGTTTTTTGCGTCTATCTCAGTAAATACGCAGAATTTGGAGAAATGTTGTAAACAAAAGTTTTAGCTAATATAAAAATACATCTTTTTTATAGAATACACTTTTTGCCTAAAACCATTAGTTTTTGAGAAAAAGAGGATTGCGTTGTAAAAACAAGAGAAAGACGAAGAAAGTTACGGAAATGCGTTCGGTCACGCTTTTTTCTCATTTTGTTAAAACTTCTTATATTTATGTAATTTGACGCGCTGATTACGAATATGATAATAAAAATTGTCGAAAAAGCGGTTTTCATGGTGAAACCATGAAAAAACCATTAAAAACCATGAAAATCATGGTTTTTTCGTTTATCTAAGCCACTACGCAAAATTTTGCGAGTGATAGTTTTCGAGAAAATTAGTGATAGATCTAACCGTCAGCTCTTTCTCTATTGTTAATTACCGTGGCGACAGGCCCTAAGTGGCGACGAGAGACCGTAAGTAATGGCAGCAACCACCGAACCCCTACCCCTTCCCAGCCTATTGTGGGGGTGGGAAGGCACCCCTGTGACAGGTCACAGAAATAACTTAGGTCACACACGACCCCCTTTCCCAGGTGTTGTGGGGGCGGGAAGGCATCCCTGTGACAGGTCACAGAAATAACTTAGGTCACACACGACCTCCTTTCCAGCCTATCGTGGGGGCGGGAAGGCACCCCTGTGACAGGTCATAGAAATAACTTAGGTCACACACGACCCCCTTTCCATGAAAAAACCATGGAAAAACCAAAAAAAAAAAACCTGGAAAATCATGGTTTTTTCGTTTATATAAGCCACCACGCAAAATTTTGCGAGTGATAGTTTTCGAGAAAATTAGTGATAGATCTAACCGTCAGCTCTTTCTCTATTGTGAATTACCGTGGCGACAGCCCCTAAGTGGCGACGAGAGACCGTAAGTAATGGCAGCAACCACCGAACCCCTACCCCTTCCCAGCCTATTGTGGGGGTGGGAAGGCACCCCTGTGACAGGTCACAGAAATAACTTAGGTCACACACGACCCCCTTTCCCAGGTGTTGTGGGGGCGGGAAGGCATCCCTGTGACAGGTCATAGAAATAACTTAGGTCAAACACGACCCCCTTTCCCAGGTGTTGTGGGGGCGGGAAGGCACCCCTGTGACAGGTCACAGAAATAACTCAAGTCACACACGACCTCCTTTCCAGCCTATCGTGGGGACGGGAAGGCACCCCTGTGACAGGTCATAGAAATAACTTAGGTCAAACACGACCCCCTTTCCCAGGTGTTGTGGGGGCGGGAAGGCACCCCTGTGATAGGTCATAGAAATTACTTAAGTCACACACGACCTCCTTTCCAGCCTATCGTGGGGGCGGGAAGGCACCCCTGTGATTGATCACAGGTATAATGTTGTTTATCCACCTACCTGTACAATAGATCTTTGTTTTTGCATTGTATCTCCATTGGTTTCGGCTTGGTACTTACTCACGTTCTTCACCGCGGGAAGGTTGGAGTATTCTGAAGAACATTTTTTTTATATTTTATAATATTTTTCATTAATTTTTTTTTTGGATTTTTAAAAATACAAAAACTTTTGTTGTACAACTTTTGTTTCCAATATTTGATAATACTGTGCGTATTGGTTTAAATACACGCAAAAAACGTGACCGAACGCATTTCCGTAACTTTCTTCGTCTTTTTCTTGTTTTTACAACGTAATCCCCTTTTTCTCAAAAAATACTGGTTTTAGGCAAAAAGTGTATTCTAAAAAAAAGATGGATTTTTATACTAGCTAAAACTTTTGTTTAAAACGTTTTTCGATATTCTGCGCATTTACTGAGAAAAATGCAAAAAAAAATGATTTTTATGGTTTTCACCATGAAAATCGCTTAGTCGCCAATTTTCACTATCATATTCGTAATCAGCGCGTCAAAATACATAAGTATTCGAAGTTTCAATAAAATCGGAAAATTCAGCTATTCGGAACTTTATCCTACATTTTTAACAAAGTAGTGAAATTTTTAACCAAATAGATGAATCTTGAATCACAAAAATTAATGTTTAACAAAGCAGTCCCACTTTCAACCCATTTGTTGAATTTTCAACCCAAAAATATTTTTATTTGAAATAAAAAACAGTTGAATTCAATCAAAAAAGAAGAATTTTCAACAAAATACATGAACGTTAATTTTCAACCAAATAGTTGAATTTCAAACTAAAAGGGATAAATTTTCAACATAAAAGATGAATCTTCAACAACAAAAAATACGTTTTTAACAAATTAGTTAAATTTTCAAATAATAAGTTGAATTGTCTACATAAAAAAATGCCAATTTAAAAAATTCTCAATTGAACATGAATTTCAAAACATCTACGGCATCCACTGCCAAAATTCAACTGCTTGGCCTAAAGTTGAACTACTTTGTAAGACATTTATTTTTTCTGTTGAAGATTCCTCTCTTTGGTTGAAAATTTAACTATTTTGTTGACAATTCATTTTTTTGAGGTAAAGAATAAACTGTCTGTTTGAAAATTTAACAATCTTGTTAAAAATTCACTTCTTTCTTAAATTCATTTTTTTTTTCGGAAATTACTTCTCTTTACTGAAAATTGGGCTATTCTACTGTTGGTTGAAAACTCATCTATTTCAGAGATATCAACTATTTCGTTAAAAATTCACGTATTTTGTTGAAAATTCTTCTTTTTTTTTGTTAGAAAATGAATTGTCTTGGTTGAAAATTCATCTTTTTGGTTGAAAATTCACCTATTCAGTTAAAAACTAATCTATTTTGTTAAAAATGGAATATTTTTACTTGAAATGACAGAAATTAAAACCGTTTTGAATCGAATTTAATAATAGAGCATTCCCAATAATTTTATTTCAAAGAATTGATTCCTCTATTTTCGTGAAAAATCTCCTATTTCCATAGTTTATAGAGCATTGTGGCCCATGAAGCCTGTTATGGATGTATGTATGTGTGTATACCATTAAGCCATTTCCCTTTCGGGGTAGGCGTGACACTACCCGATTCGGGTAGTGTTTCTAGGTTGATAACTTGTAGTAAATAACTACAAGTGTGGGCTCACCACACCCACGATGTGCCAACAGCACTCAGTTTTCTCGAATGGTCACCCATCCAAGTGCTAACCGCGCCCAACGCTGCTTAACTTCAGTGATCTGACGAGAACTGGTTTTTTCAGCGTGGTATGGCTGTTGGTATACCGTTGAAAAATTATTTTTTTGGTTTCTTCCTGTAAGTGGGGGGTTGGGTAAGAGGCTCAACTTAAAAAATGTAAGCAGTCGAAAATCTGAAACATTTTAGGCCCTGATTTGTTATATAATAATATTCTAAAAGTGCAAAAATATGAGGCTTGTTGATCAACTATGTACCACTCCAGATAATTCTAACTCAGCACAACTCAATTTAAGATAGTACTCCATAATTTATTTTTTTATAGCCCATTGCTTCAAGAAATGTCTCAAATCTGGTGGTAATACTTTTAAAATGTTATAGTTGCGACTGAGATCCTCACAGTTTTTCAAGAAAAACTATAAATTTCTTGGTAATAAAATGATTCTGAAGTTTAGAAAGTTTCGAGTTCCTTCAGCAGTTTTACTGTTGACTGTCTACAAGATCGATTATATTGTATGTCAGCTTCAAGTTTTCCTTTCAATTTTGTCATTTTGCAGGCATCTTCCATTAAATTTTTGCAATATAATTGTTTTTAAGAAAATCTTTTTTTTATTACAATCAATTTATTTGAGACTCATAAAAAAGCAGAAGAAGTCACAAAAAGTGCTACAGATTTGCACTCAGAAAAAATTTTATTGAACCGAAAGAACTGTTTTCTTGGATATATCTGAAAATTTGGTTGAATCAAATTTTGATTGGTTTAAGAAAATATTTGATTGGTCCAACATTTTTTGGTTGAATCAACCAAATACTCCATCAGCCAAAAGATTTGGTTAAAACCACCAAAAAATTGAATTGTTTCAACCAAATATTTTGTTGCTTAGGGACCGTCTTTTTGGGTTAAAGATTCAACTCTTTTCGTATAATATTAACCTTTGTTTAAAATAAATATTTTGTTGCTGATAAGTCAACTGAAATCTTTTTTGGATGAAAAATATTTTTTCTGAAAATTTGTCTTTTTAATTTAGAAGTTCATCTTTTTTTAGTAGAAATATTGCATCTTTCTTGGACAAAAGTGCAACTGTTTTATTGAAAATTAAACTATTTCCTAGAAAATTTACTTTTTTTTTTAATTTGTATTTTTCTGTAGAAAAGTCGATTGAAAACCTTCGGGTTGAAAATTCAACTGTTTCTTGAAAATTTGTCTTTTTGATTTAAAAGTTCACCTCTTTGAGTAGAATTTTCCTTCCTCTTGGACAAAAATGCAACTGTTTGCTTGAAAATTTAACAATCGTGTTAAAAAGTCGGACTTTTTGGTTAAAAATTCGACTATTTAGCAGAAAATTAAATTATAGTTTACAATTTTTTTTGTTCATCTGTTTTAAAATAAATATTTCATCTTTCTGGAATAAAAATGCAACTGCTTTGTTAAAAATTCAACTCTTTTCTGAAAATATGTCTTTCTGATTTCAAAATTTACCTGCTTTAGCAGAAATTACATCTTTCTTGGATAAAAATGCTGTTTTGTTGAAAATTTAACTATTCTGTAGAAAATTTACTTTTTAGTTAAATTTAATATTTTGGTGTTGAAAAGAGAACTGAAATCTTTTCTGGATGAAAATTCAACTATTTTTTTTCAATTTTTTTTTTTTAAATTAAAAATTTATCTGTTTTAAGAGAAATTTCATCTTTCTTGGATAAAAATGCAACTGTTTGGTTGAAAATAAAACTATTTTGTTGAAAAGTCATACTTTTGGTTGAAAATTCTACTGTTTTGTTGAAAATTTAACTATTTCTTAGAAAATTTACTTTTTGTTTAAAATTTATATTTTGGTGTTAAAAAATGTACTGAAAGCTTTTCTGGATTGAAGTTCAACTTTAAAAAAAAATTTGTCCTTTTTTGATTAAAAATTCATCTTCTTTAGTACAAATTTCATCTTTCTTGGATAAAAATTCATCCCTTTTGGTTGAAAAAATTCATCCTTTTGGATGAGAAATTCCATTTTGTCCGTAGAAACTTATTTTTTGTTAAAAAATTCATATTTTGATATTGAAAAGTCAACTGGAATCTTTTCTGGATGAAAATTCAACTATTTAAAAAAAATTTGTTTTCTTTTTAAATAAAAATTCATCTGTTTTAAGAGAAATTTCATCTTATTTGGATAAAAATGCAACTATTGGGTAGAGAATTCAACAATTTTGTTAAAAAGTCATCCTTTTTGGGTAAATATTCGTCTTTTTGGATTGAAAATTAAATTTTTTTCGTAGAAACTTATTTCTTGGTTGAAAATTCATATTTTGATCGTGAAAAGTCAACTAAAATCTTTTTTAACAGAAAATTCAACTATTTTATTTGAAAAATTTGTTAAAATCACTTTGTTAAGAAATCATTGTTTTTTTAAAGAGATATATTTTTAGTTGAAAATTCATTTCTTTGGTTGAAAGTTTAAATATTTTGTTGAAAATTAATCTTTTTAAATTCAATATTCAACTACTTGGGTAAAAGTGAAACTACATTGTTAAAAATTAATTTTTTTTGATTGAAGGCTTATGTCTTTTGTTAAAAATGTAACTGTTTAGTGGAAAAGTTTTTTTTTTTTGTTTAAAATTAATTTTTTAACTGAAAATGTAACTTTTCCATTTTTTCAAGATTGATCTTTTTTAGTTGAAAATTCTCCTTTTTTGGTAGAAAAAAGATAATTTTCTTGGTTTAAAATTTCATTTATGTTGGGTAAAAATGCATCAGTTTCGTGGAAAAATAATTTTTTGCTGAAGTCAGATTTTTTTTTATAAATTCAATTTTTGTAGAGAAAATTCGTCTTTTGGCTTGAAGGTTCAATAATTTAGGTAAAATTTTCTTTCTTTTGTGAAAAATCTTTATTTGTTGAAAATTCGTCTTTTTGGTCTTAAAAAATTTTTTTTTTTGTATAAATTTCATGTTTTTTTATTGAAATATAAACTATGATACTTTTTGTTGGGAATTTATATTTTTAGGTTGAAAATTCAACTATTATGTTAAAAATTTAATTATTTTGTTGAAAATTCAAGTATTTTGTTAAAAAGCCATCTTTTATAGTAGAAGAGACATTTTTTTGTTTAAAATAAATTAGAAAATTTTAAATTAGAAATTAAAGTCCACATAAATTAAAGCAATGAAAAAAAATTTAATTGAAAAGAACTAAAAATTAGAGTAGCATCTTTCGGGCATGGGTACAGGTAAAATGGAAGCCGTAAATCAAAGTGGCATTTTCATGGAAACTTGTTACAATATTTTCCCAGGGGACATTTATGACAGATAGGAGAGAATTTAATAACTTTGCATTTTTACGAGTGTGCACTGGGATGTTCCAATTTTTTGTCTTACAATTTGTATGCATATTGCAACCAAATTTGTTTGAAAGCACACAAAAAAAATTCGTTCCATAAAAATTATATTTAAAGGTTCCGCAAGCCCCATGAAGTTTAACACGTATTTCCCATAAGAAAAAAAGACGTTTTTGTAAATATAATTGAAAATCATCATTATTAGGTTGTCTATTACTACCCTTTCCCAAAGTAATTCTAGATAGTTGCGTTTTTTTCTGAAATTTTTCACTTTTTGTCAACTTTTCACTTAGTGTGGCTATTCCGAAATAGTCAACTTTTCTTTGACTTTTTAGTTGGGAACATATAATAAATATTAATATCAATTCAAACAAAAAGGCTCTCACTCTCAACCGTTTGCCGTTGGAATGCATAATATTGCGCAATATACTCGACTGAGTACTTGCGCACTGCGGCCCTTCCGGGGCGGGAGTCGCAACCGTCTCTCGCCCCTTGAGCTGAGAAACTGGGTGGGTCATCTATTGTAGGAATTCCTAAACCGCGAGTTGATAAACCGAGAGTCGTGTGTAATATGATCCATATAGAAAATTTAAAGAATAGTTCAAATATCTGTTTAAATTCAGGAAAATATATTTACAAACAAGAAAGACATTGTTTAAAAAATGATTCTGTCTAATGTTGATTCATTATTGGTGTGTATCTAAAAAGTCAAAGCAAAGTTGAAAATTTCAGAAAAAATCGCAACTTCCTAGCAATCATCTAAGAAAAGATAGCTATAAGATCAAATTTCTAAACAATTTAATAAATTTAATTGAGAATTCGGCTTTTTTGTTTGAATTTAAATGTTTTTTTCAATCAACTCTCGTTTGCTTGAAAATTTAACTAATTGGTGGAAAGTTGAACTACTTTGTTAAAAATTTATTTTGGATTAAGATTCATAATTTTGGCTGAAAATTGATCCTTTCTAGTTGAAAATTCATATTTTTGGTTGAAAATTCATCTATTTTATGGAAAATTTTCCTTTTTTTATTGAAATAAACTTTTTTCATTCGAAAATAAACTCTTTTTTGGTTGAAAATTCCACTAATTGGTTGAAAGTTGAACTACTTTCTTAAAAATTTATTTTTTTGATTCAAGATTCATTTATTTAGTTTAATATTTCACTATTTTGTTGAAAATCTGTTTTTTTTTTTATTTGACTATGATGTTTTAACTGAAAATTGAACTAACTCATTTTTGGTTGCAAAAAATTTAGTAATTAAAATTGATTTTCATGTATTTTTTAAAAAATTCACCATATGGTAGAAAGTTAAGGTGCTTCAAACGAATTAGTTTTTCGAATAATACAAAATACGGCTACAAAGATGAATTGTTTGATGTTATATTTTTACGGCATAATCTGAAGGCTTATACATGTGCATGACGAGAGCCCTTTTTTCAAAAAACGGTCTTATTGTTCTTCTTCTTTCTTTTTTTTTGTTAATTGAAACGCACTTTGGAACGGCGAGCGCCTGATTTCGGTTCACCATGGGTACACTCCCAGTGGCGCGTTGTCCGTTTCCAGGCACAGGAAAGTCAGCATTTTTTCAATTAACAAAAAAAAACAACAAGACCATTTTTCGAAAAAAAGTCTCTAGACATGCACATGTACAAGCCTTTAGATTATGTGGTAAAAATATTACATCATTCAATTTATCCTTGTAGCCGTATTTTGTATTATTCTAAAAGCCGACTTGTTTGAAGCACCTTAATCTGCTTAGTTGAAATTTATCTTTTTGTTTTGAAATTCAACTTTTTTATAATTTCCTCTATTTCATGGAGAATTTTTTTAAATTAACATCTCTTATGTTGAAAATTCAAGTTTTAGGTTGAAAATTGATGCTTTTTATATTTGAAAATTCAACTATTTGGTTTTAAAATTATGTTCATGTATTTTGTGGAAAATTCTTTTTTTGTGTGTGGAAAATTCGTTTCTTTAATTGAATTTATCTATTTCGTTAAAATTACATTTTTTTCACAATTTTTTGTAACTGAAAATTTAGCTACTTCATTTTGCTTAAAATTTGACATTTTTTTGGTTGAAAATTCAACTACTTATTTGATTGAAAATTCAACTTCGTTCTTGGTAGAAAAGTAGTCTTCTTGCTTGAAAATTCATCTATTTCTTTAAAAACACAACCATTTTTTTGTCAGTTCGTCTTTTTTGGATGAATTAAATTTTTTATTTAAAATTGACATATTTTTTGTAATAATTAAATTTTTCTTACCGATGATGCAAAAGGGCCTTCGTAGGAATTTGAGTCGGCCAATGGCCGTTTGATACCTCGAGCGACATCCTGAGGACCACAACCTGGAAAAAAATTCCAATGAGCTTAAATTAGGAGGCGCGTGAATATTCTCCAAAATTTAATTTTCCCTGATACTTATTTCACCAAAAATCTTGTGAACTAATCACTATTTTACATATAGTGAACTCTTGCTTATTCCAAAGCTCACCTATTCCAAGTCCACCATGCTGTGATATTCCAAATTGCACAGTTCCGTCACCTCCCATTTCCCCTGTACGGTCTGGCTCGCGTCAGTGGCTGACCAATTAAAAAGAGGCCCGAAGAGCGGGAAGCCCTAGTTTGTTTGAATTGAGTTATTTAGCATGACGTCATGGGAATGCATACGAGTTTTTGAAGAAAATATTCCAAACGTAAAGGTAAGTCATAAATGTACGAATAGTAATATCTGTCAAGTGTAGAAAGTATTTTCTCAGTCATGTTCCATTCTTTCATCGATTGACGACCTTTCAGTGTCACGAAATTAAATATCCAATTGAGGTTAGTGCATCAGATCGATTTAATCAGAATCGGGTACTCTAACCTCGAATTTCGGATAGTTGATTGTATTTCGTGAATCTGAAAGGTCTTCAACCGATAAAAGGATTAAACATAATTGCGGAAATACATTCTACACTTGAAGCATATTACCATTAGGACATTTATAACATACTTTTACGTTTAGAATATTTTTTACAAAATGGCGTATGCATTCCCATAAAAAGATGTAACAACTTTGCTAACCTTGCTGACATTTTCACCTATCCTATCATGACCATGACGTCATGCTAAATTAATCAATGCGCAAATTCAAGGACGCACACATGCTTACAGCGCGCGCAACAATACGAGGCCGGGGCAGCCAATGAACATCGCTTGACAAGATCACCTCACGACTCGCGGTAGAGGTGGGGGCCCCTCCAGTCTTGAAATACCCAAATGTTTACGTTTCGCGGTCCTTGGAATTGGCAAGAGTTCACTGTAATTGTTTTATCATTGCAAACGCTGCAACATTGTTTACAATTAAAAGCTGAATAAAGCCTTAAGAGTCGCAGAACATAAGAAGAAGAATATTTTTATATGTTTTGTCAATCATCAATTTCATCTTTCTGTCCCGGACGTAAAAATGCTAGGATTTCAACATCTTTTTCAGTGGTATAAAAATAGGACAAACTTTTTATTATGACTTTATTCAGACGATTTTATTGGAAATTTCTTTATGAACTTTCGGAATCAGACGGATTAACTCATCAGATAGCTTATTGCTATAACATAAGTTATGACAAATTATCGTATATAAAAATACAGCATGGAACTGAAATGAACTTTTTCATCCTATAAGTCTTGAATTCTAGTCAATTAAACAGAATTCTTGTGAATTGAAAAAATTTTTAGTGAATTTATTAGAATTCTAAAGAATTACTATTTTATATCATTTTAACTTTACCAAATTACTATTTGTCATTAATTTTATTCTTCCGGGATCCTCATTTAACATCAATTCAATTTTTCATAAAAAAAGCGTCCGCATAAAAATAATAGCACTAAATTCAAATCGGCCAATCAGAGTTTCTAATTTGAATTTCTTTTTGACTGATTTCAATTTCGTGTAACTGTTTTTATGCGGCAAATTCGAAATAATGAAAATGAAAAAATAAAAATGAGGGCAACTGGTCATTCAGCAAAATAAAAATCATGTCAAATGGTTATTCGGCAAAATAAAAATTGTTTCAAATGGCTATTCGGAATAATAAAAATTGTGTCAAATAGTATTTTGGAAATACAAAAATTATGACGAATTTCAATTCAGCAAATCAAAATGAGGTAAATCGACAATTCAAATAATTAAAATGATATTAAATTATTTTTCGAACATATGAATCACAATAAAATAAACATTACACCAATAAGGCCAATCAAGGCATCATTTGTGGCCTTGATTGGCTATTTATGAAATCCTCACCCCTAAATTTTATTTATAAAAATTAAAGGTAGTTGTCAATATTTTTTAAAGGATGGTGGGTGTTTTATTTTCTTACCTAAAGAAAAACTCGAGGGCGAACCAGACAACGACAACCATTTCCATGTAAAAAAGTAGTACTCCGGCGTCTTCTTGATACTCGTCTATCGTACTAAACACGGATAGGACCAAACACGTGAAAACGATACAAAATCTGAAACAAATAAACAACAAATGAATATTGTAGCTTGATTTAATGAAATTCAATAATCAATTGCAATAAAAAAATTTGCAAAAAATGCCGCCAGTAGGAATCGATTATTACTATTATTACTATCCGCAAAATACATCTCGACAGGTAGTTTAAAATTAGTGGGTTTCTTACACTTAACATTTCTTAACCAAAAAAATAAACTGTTTTGCAAATTATATATAACATTTGATGAATTTAAAAAAAAAATGTTTACTTTATTTCAAACAAGAACCTTAAACTTCGAGTAAACAAGAACTTTATTTAATGTAATCAAGAAATTTATTTGATCTAAATAAAAATTTATTTAAATCAAATAAGTAAGGTCAAATAAAGAATTTTATTAAACTCTTGAAGATTTCGCAATGTTTAATATCTTGAATGATAGGTAAAATCCTAATTATAACTTTCGTAAAATGTCAAATAAATTAATTCATTGTCCTAGTTCTTATCAAGAGTTGAAGTGGAAATAAAAAATTCTCTAAAAATTGGATTTTATTTTTGTCTTTCTCACGTGATAATTTTATACCCATCCAAACAAATTACTTTGCCAAAGGCTTATTTGATGCAGAATTTAATAAGCTTTCCAACGGTTTAGAAAAATATTTTAATCTATATTCTGAACGGCGCTATCTCCTTTTAAAGTCAAGGCTAATTTTTAATTGGCAAAACAATGTTTAAGCTCTGAAGAAATTGTATTTTCTAAGAAGTATAATAATAATTAATAATCAGTTATTATGAAAATTCACTTTGTTTCGCAAGACCTTCTTTATTTAAACCCTTTCAAAATTTTGTTTGAATGTTTTATAAATAACGATTTTTCGAAATAATGATTTTTCAGAATAAACTTCCGGTTGTATTTTTCAAATCAATGGCATAGATTAGTAATATGTTTTTAAATAACCTTGTAGATTATCTCCGGATATTATATAAAGATTTTTTGCAAATTCCGTTTGTGAAATTTTGATAGAAATATAAACTAGAAATGTAAATATTTTTGAGTTTCACTGAATTAAGTTATTGTGTTAATCGCTTAAAAGTTTTGATGAAAATTATACTGAAGGATTCAGTAAAAATTAATACAGTTAGATTATAATTGCTTCAGACGTTTCGGCAATCGATGATGGCTCTCTTCAGTTATTTATTCTTAAACATTTTCAGATGAAAATATAGTACGGCTTCTATGTTTTAATTATCTGCGTACATTTAGTTAAAGTTACACTTATTTTTTTTCATAAAACTATATTTGGTTAATTATTTTTGGTATTCCAATTGATAGATATTTTTATTTAATTTTTTCTGAAAAAAGATCTTCTCCTTTCGCTCTGCTGGGAATCGAACCACAGAACTTCTGATTGCCGGTCGGGTGCTCTCCCATTAAGCTACTAGAGAGATCGAGAAAAGAAAATTTTTTCAGAAAATACACGAATTATTTTGCCAGGTGGTAAATCAAAAATTTTCAAGGAATCTGTATTATCGTCAGAGAATAACATAAAATTATTAACGTCTTTTCAGACTAGATGGAGATAGGAATTAAAAATTATTTTTAAATAATTTTTTTTCTGAAAAAAGATCTCCTTTCACTCCGCTGGGAATTGAACCACAGAACATCTGATTGCCGGTCGGGTGCTTTCCCATTAAGCTACTAGAGAGATCGAGAGAAGAAACTTTTTTCAGAAAATACACGCATTATTTTTCTAGGTGGTAAATCAATATTTTTCAAGGAATCTGTATTATCTTCAGAGAATAACATAATATTTGTAACGTCTTTTTAGACTAGATGGAGATATGAATTAAAAATTATTTTTAATTTATTTTTTTCTGAAAAAAGATCTTCTCCTTTCGCTCCGCTGGGAATCAAACCACAGAACTTCTTAATTCATATCCCCATCTAGTCTGAAAAGATCTTGAAAATTTTCTGTTATTCTCTGACGATAATACAGATTCCTTGAAAAATTAATAAATAGTTCTTATATATCATTTTTAATTTCTTCGGTATTATTAGCGATTTATTATTGACTAATTATTAAAGTGATTACA